>BQMZ01000347.1:0-178809 GCA_036984285.1 Chlamydomonas sp. KOR1
GCGGTGGTGGTGGCGTTCCTGCTGCTACTCCTGTTCATACGCGCTGAGGCCGTCGGGCAGATGGCTCGAGGGGCGCGCAATAATGGAGTGAGTCGAATAACATCAACTTTCAGGGCAGGTTGGTTGGCATGTCGTGCCTACGGAGTTCGTATGCGCACGCGATAGCATGTGCGCGGTGCACTTGGTGGACTATCATTGGCATACTCGTACAGCAACCGTGTGCTCGGCGAAGCTAACAGCATGGCAGTTGCGAGAGAGGTCAGTGGCAACTGTAGAGGCACGGCGGAGTTCTGCACGCGGTGAGGTGTAATTGCACCGTGCGGCACAAGATCATGCGCGTCATGCAAGGGTGCATGGGTCCTGTTTGGGGTGTCGGCGTGCGGGCGCACACAATAGTTCCGTATTCGCGCGGCTGGGGGCCGCGTCGGCGGATGCTGCCAAGATTTGCATGTGCCTTGGCCGTGTGCATGCCATTTCAAGTCATGGTGGGACACTTCCTGTCCTGTTAAGGTTGGACGTCTTGCTGCTGTACAACAGCAACGCACCGCTACATGATTGATTCCTGATAGGTGTGGTCGGGACCAGTAAGGATCGTGTGGCCACACCACCTGGAATGTAACACAAAACCATGCCCCGTTATGGGACAAGGCTGCGCCCTGGAAGGGGGCCAAAACTGTAAATCCATACATACAAAATGCCAAAAAAATGGGTGGCCGGTCGCCTAGGACGCGTAGGTCGTAGCATAGACATCGCAGACTGGAGTGAAGGATTGGTCTTGCATACCAGCTGTGGCATAAACGCGTTGTTTGTTTTGGGTGGAGGCTGCAGACGGGGGTGCTGCTGCACTACTGCATGTGCTATGGCAGTGTTTTGCGATGGCCGATGGGTGATAGGGTGCATGGGCGTAGCCTACTTATGGGTGAACACCATGTCTGTTAGGGGGCGCCAGCCTTGCATGCATGCTGTGGCAAGGTCGCAGGCATATTCAAGGGAGGCTGCACGGCAAGCTGGCTTGTTTAGGTGCTGGAAGGTGCAGTGCGAGGGGCAGCAGGAGGCCTTTGGAATATGCTGGGCGACGGCAGGAAGCCTGAGCGGTGTACGGCACACTGGAGCCCCCGCGAGGGTGCTTGTGGGTGGCTGTTGAAATTGGGATTTTAGTGCCGTACCCGGGTCGTAACTGTGTGCCATGTGTCGTACGTGTGGGCCGTGTGTCGTACGTATGTGCAGCGCTGGCTCATCCAGGGGCCAGCTCGTTTACGCGGCGTCTTGCCGACAACATGCTCCCCAACAGTTCTCTGCCGACCAGGGTGGCATAAAAGCGCTGTTGGCACTGTTACTCAGAAGGACGTGCACTGGCGACAGCAAGCACCATGTGCATCGCCCTGCCACGCCTGCGTCACTGCCTTCACCGCTCTCAGTACGTGCCAGTACTTGCCAGTACAGCCATAATCGTGAGCATCAAAACTGGTAAACAGCATGCATGCATTTCCTTCATAAACATACTTTTTAGCTTGTCAATTACGATCTATCTCGCCCATACTGTCCCGCGCAAACGCCAAGGCCGAGGAGTCACTCGCGCCGATGGCGAACTCCTGCCTAGCACCATAGCACGACTTAACAACATTAACGCGTGGCTGGAAACAGGTCATCTAGGCTCTTACGGCAGCGAGACCGCGGTACTGATTGAGCTTCGCGCCCTTGTGGCGCGTCTGGAACAGGAATACGCTGTATGGCGCCGACTGGCGCCAAACACTGTTCGACATGTGCCTCTTGCAAAGCTTCGGGCCCTGTCAGCTACGCTGGCGTCCTGCTCCCAACAGCGTGCTCCTCGGGAGGAGGTCGCTCGCCTGCAATGTGCGGCCGCGGACTGGATAGAGGACGCTCTCGTTCAGCCCGCACTGAGCCTCCCAGCAGCACCCAGATGGCAGTAGCACAGGCTGTCCTCCGCGGCCGGGTGCTGCACGGCTGCAGCAGGCAGCTCGCGGGCCTGGCGGAGCGGATCTTGCACGCCCAGGCAACCCGAGACCTGCCAGGGCAGCCCCTGCAGCCGGCCCCAGATCCATCGCTTGACCGCGTCGGTCTGTGCGTAACAGCGCGCAACGTGGCCTGTTTGTTGGCCTACAGCTTCGCTCGGCGCCCGGTGTCCCCGCTGACGGCCAACCAGCCTGACGAGGCTTCGGACTGGTTCTTGGATTCCTCCGACGGGGGGGACAGCGAGGGGGACAAAGGCGCCGGCAGCAAATGCGAAGGCAGCGAAGATGGGGCTCAGGTGCAGGGCAGGCGGGAGGTGCGAGTCCGCTGCACAGCAGCTGTGCTGTGCAACTGCCGGCAGCGCTGGAGCGGCGGGCTCGGCGGGCAGCCGGGAGGAGGGAGGCGTGTCGGCAGGCGAACCAGAGCGCGCAAGCGAGCAGCAGCAGCAGCAGCAGCAGCAGCGAGAGGTGGCGGGGCGGGGCACTTGGCGGAAGAGCCGGTGCACGCGGAGGCTGCGGGGAAAGACGATGCGGGGCGGAGCATGAAGAATCGCACCCTTCTTCCTGGGTGCTTGAGCTGGTGTCGTGCGTCAGCTCCAGCAGTGCGCTGGAGCACGCTGCACGTGCCGTGCTGCAGCTGGCGGGGTGGCTGCAGCAGGGGGCAGGAAAGGAGGGAGAGGGGTGGGAGGCGCAAGGGTCGGGGCGGGGCGGGGTGGGGCAGCAGCAGCAGAGGAGCAGCAGGCAGGGCCCTGTGGGGTGCATGTCGACGAGCTGCATGACTGTGCACATGCGTTCGCAGCTGCGTACCAGAAACTCTGGAGCCTGACCGCCTCCCTCGGCCTTCCCAACGAGGAGGTGGCCCTTAATGATAGCATTGACCCCAGCGACATAGTGCCCTTCCTTGCGAGTCTGCACGAGCTTGGCCCGGCCCACACCTCACTTCTGCACCGCGCGCTGTCCGGCCCCTGCGTACGGCACCTGGTGCTGTGCATGGGGCTGCGGACGCTGTGCGCGATGGACGGGGCCAACGCACGGGGCCAACGTGGGTGTGCCGGAGGCGGCGGGGATGCAGCGGCTGCCGTACGTGACGGCGCTGAGTTACAAACCGCAGCAGCAACCCGTGCTACTCGGGGCCGCGTCACAGTTGATCTCTTGATGCTGCTCGCCATGTCGCCCTGCGACCCGGAGGCGGACGCGGAGCTGCCCTGCATGGGCACGCGGCTGCGGCTGACCATGCGCGTGGCGCGGGCGGCGATGGTGGCTGCAACCAGGGCTAACTTGCCCACTGCTGCCGGGGTGACAACGCTGTGCGATACGCAAGGGCCCCAGGCACCGCCGGCCTGGTTGCCGTGCATGCGCTGCACTTTGCGTGGCGCCACATGCCGCCGCCGGAGGGCCGGGGGGGTAGCCGCCGCTGGGTGGCGCTGCGTGAGTGGGCGGCGCTGGTGGGGGAGGTGGCGGGCAGCGGGCTGGTCCCCAGGATGGAGGACAAGGTGGCTTATCGGCTGGGGCTGCTGCTGGGGGCCCACCCGGACCTGCTGCGGCCCGCGACCGCCAACGGTGCGTTCTGGAGATCAGGTACGGTACCGGGTATTCCCTTACGCTGTTGCGGCTGCACTGTGGCTAGGTTGTCGCTATCTTTAGAAAGGGGGCGGAGTAAGGGGAGCACGTAAGGAGGTGCTTGTCCACCTCACACACTGCAGCTTACTTGGTGCTTGCAAAAAGGACTGACACCCATGCACCGTAGCCGTCGAAACGCCGAGTTAGTTCTGCCCCCAATCTCGCGCCGCAGACCTTTCAGAACTGGCAATTAACAGGCTTTTCAGTGCCATGGTCACTCGTCCATGTCATTCTGTCGAGCTGAAGACGTCCCGCCTGCTGCCCTCTTGGTGGCCGTTACCCACCCCGCAGACCTACCCGCACTGGCCAGCGGGGGCCACCTGCTTGGCGGTCTGGAGGCCCTGGTCCGGCAGCTGGCGGCGGAGGGGGATGATTGGCAAGGTGGGTCGGGAGCGTCGCCCTCCGCTCGCCCAGCTGCCCGGCCCGGCCGGACAACGCACAACGGGGTCGGCTTTGCGTTGCAGGGGCTGGCACGCACGCGGTGCTTTAAGAACGTGTTTCTGCTGATGCGCGAGGATGACGAGGAGCTGGCAGCAGCAGGAGAGGGGGTGGGGAAGGGAGAGGGGGTGCCGGCCGGGGAGGCGGGTTGGGGGCCCGGCGGCGGGCCGCGGTGCGCTGCCTCTCTGGCGGTGGCGCTGGGCAAGCTGCTGTGGCGGTGCCAGGGGCGGCTGGTGGAGGGCATGGGGGAGTGCTATGAGATGCCCTTGGCCCGACTGCACGAGGACGGCGCCCTTGGGTTGCTATGCGGACTGCACGACGTGTGTGTAGATGACGGTGTGGACACGTGGCAAGTCAATTGGGCTGGGCGGGTTGCCAACAAGGGCGGGGCCAAAGGTGCAGACGCGCAGGAGCAGGAGCGCCACCGGCGGCGGCGGCGGTGGGTGTGCACGTACGGGGCGTGGCGGGTGGCTACCGGGCATGGCATGCCTGGCACAGCGGTCTGCGGCGGCGGGCCACTCGCTGCTAGACACGGGTGACACCGCAGCGCTGGTGTGGCACCCGCTGCTGCTTTGGGTTAAGCGCCTGTGCATGCGATCCTTGCGTCTGTATGCAAAGAGCGCCGAGGAGGCGCAGCGGGTCAGCGGCGGCGGCGGCAGCAGCTGCGGGGCTTGCGGCCGGGCGGTCCGGCGGTGCGACTGCTGGCGGGCGTTCCTGTTGCGGGACGTGGGGGTGGTGGGGCTGGTGGGGACGGCGCTGAGGGAGCTGGTGCCCAAGCTGATGGCCTTTGTGGATGAAGAGGTGGATGCTGACGTCGAGATGCTGTACATGTTTGCTGAGGTGGTGGTGCTAGTGGCTGCCACCTTCCCTGACGAGGTGAGCCGCGAGGTGTGGGTGGCACCGGCGGGCGGGGGAGGTCCTGCTCAGGGCAGCTCCAGCAGGGGCAAGGGTGGCAAGAAGGGCGGCAGCGGCGGCGGCGGTGCGTCGTGTGGGTCTGCCAGCAGCAGCAGCAGCAGCAGCAGCAGTGCGTTGTGGCCGCCGGGATCGCTGCTGGGGCTGGGAGTTTGGGTTGGGCTGTGGCAGGGCGTGGAGGGGATGGGGCAGGGCCCACGCAGTCTGGGGTGTTGGGGCGAGGCGTGCCTCCAGGTAGGCAGGCCGGCGGGCCTGACCGTGGAGCAGCGGGAGGAGCTCAATGGCCTGGCCTGGGACGTCATAGTTGGCGCCGGGACTGGTGCGCAGAAGAGGATGAAGTACATGTCGTTGCCCCCGCTGTGCGAGCTGCGTGCGTTTATGCGGCTGTGCAGCAACCCGCGCTGCGCAGTGCTGCCGCAACCGGGGCAGACCGAGGCGGCGGTGGCAGCGGAGCGGGGCTGGAGACGTGCCCCGGGGTTGCGGTGCGGCGTGGTACTGCTGCCGGGAGTGCAGGGAGGAGCACTGGCGGGAGGGGCACAGGGGCGGCCTGCCGCGAAGGGCGCGGTGGGTGCGGCAGTGCTGGTGGTGGTGCTGCTAACCTTACTACCCGCTGAGACCGTCGTGCATGGTGTCTGGCGTGTGGCGTGGCGATGTGGCAGCAGGTGACAGGCAGACGGTGCGTGCTGCATTGGTGTCCTACTGAGCTTTCTGCTGAAGCTTGGTACTTGTGTCAGACGGCTACAATGGGCCTCGGGCGGCTGGGTCAAAGGAACTTAGTTGCTGCCGCTGGTCAAGAGTTCTTGGGCAAAAATCTTGTGGGGCAATATCCATGTGTGGCACTTTGATGTGCACTACTGGGGCGCAACGTGACATCTCTGGGGGAGGTTGCAGCGTGGCGTGCAGGTTTGTAGGGTTCAAGTGTTTCTGGAATGAGTATGCACGGTACAGGTGTGGTGGCGTGGCGGTGTTAGCAAGAATGTGGCCTGGTATGCAGCGGGGAGGCTCCTTGGCTGGGACCCGATGGAGTTTTAGAGCTTAGAATGTGTTCGTGAGTACGATGTGGCTGTGCATTGGCGGCCTCCTCCGAGGACCGGCCTGGACCGGGATAGCGCATTCCGCATTCAGCGGCAGGCTTCCCGCTCTGGCATAGAGAGGGTGTAATGTGTTACGTGTAGTACATGGTTATTAGGAGATCCCAACACTGCCCCCTGGTTTTGGACCAAACCCTAGCTTCACCTTCTGCCCAGGGGGCCCCTGTGGTTCGGGCTTCTATCGTAGCAGCCATGAGCCCCTCACGGACGTACAAGTAGCACCGTTGCTTGCAGATCCTGCCTGGAACATGTGGGTTTTTCCCCCGGCGGAGGCGGTGAGGTTGCAGCAGGAAATAGGATGGGACCCTGGCCGTACAATGCGTTGCGTGTGGGCTGGCGCCTGATCGGTCGGGTCTGGCCTGGACCGTGGTAGTAGTTGCTCCAGGTGCTGGGGTGGAAGATGCATGGGTGCTGGCGAGGGCATTCTTGGCCATGGCGTGGTTACGTGATGGTGCTTGCCTGTGCCAAGTTGGACCAGGTTGGACTCTGGACTCCCGCTGGCCTGTCCGCCCCGTCTCTTTTCCTGCAAACCTTTTCACAGGATGAGACGGGAAACGGCCAGGCGAAGTGAATGAGGATCAGGGGAGATACGGTACCTGGCCAATGGTGAAATGGAAGACGAGAGAGAACTCGGCTCCACGCCCTATTGCACGATTAGACCCTGGCGCACAGCTGGAAATGGTGAAACTGTGTCCTTCATTCGTGTGCTCGTTTCGGTTGTGTCAATCCAACTGTTATGGAACACGTGGCAAGCGTGGCACGCTCCCCTGCTCAACAGGGCTCAACGAATCAGCTTGTCGTGAAGTCCCTTCACAGTCCGTAACACTAACATGACTAAATAACTCACTAGTGGTCAGGTGTACACCAAATGCTAGGTTTGCAGGAGTCCGGGCCCTGTACATCGGGTCGTTACCTCAAGCAGTCTCCCTAGCACGCCCCAAGACATCCAAACACAGTGTTTAAGTTTAGTGTCTGTCCCCATACACCCCCAGCCCCCAACACCCCTACAGTACGGCCCAGGCCATAAGGGTCGCAGGGGTCGCGCCCCCAGTAATAACATAGCGTGCGCTTTCGTTGCATGGTGCCGCCCCACACGCCGTGGCCAAGCGCATGCCCCGTTGACTTGACCGCCGATGCGTGCGCAACCAGAATGTACGAATATACTAAACAGCCAGCAGGCCGGAAGAATGCTTGGTGTCCTGTTCACTGTCTGTACAACATACAGCTGTCGTCCTTCATGTACGTGTAATCAAGCAGACGCTGCAAGCAGACGCTGCCTGGACACAACACACGTTCAATCGCGTCTCAATCGTAGACTTCGTACGTTTAAAGGATCGAGCGAAAGCTTTGCTACCATGCCTCGAGCAGGGCGCTGTCGGTCACGCTGTTGCTTGCCACAGCGCACCGGTAACATGTCCTCACATAGCCGCACGGAACAACCTTCAATCATAGCTGCCAAGTCAGCGTCACTCCCTGGGAAGGAATGCTGCAAAGGCGACAGCTCCTATTATGACAAACATGGGTGCCCGCTGTTTGCCCCTGGCCTTCCTCCTAGCCGTCTTGGCAATATCAAGTGCTGCCAAGTCTTCTCCGTCAGGTAGGGCTGCATCAATTCCCCTCAGTCATGCTGCTGCAGGCCTGAGCGGGTGACCGGCGAACGAATTGCCCCCATAAAGGTCTCGTCACCTGACCGCTGTCTGTCGAGCTATCAAAGCGATATAGTTAATGACATGAGTACAGTGTTCTACTGAAGCAAGTCGGAGGACGTCTGCCTCGCCCCTCCGTGCAGTCGCTGGCCAAGTCATGCCTCCATGTGGCACGTGTTGCTTTACAGATGCTACTGTCCTCAAACTGATCCATCAGCCGGTACTTGACCACGCACGCACAACAACGCTGTGTGTGCTCCTGCCTCCCACATTCACCCGCAGCACGACCCCCTGTGGAATGGGCGTCGACGCCGACACCAGTGCCGAATGCTGGCACCCCAACCGAAAGCTCCCGTGTAAAGGCGCCCAGCGCAGCTCCAACTCCCGCACCTCGCACTCCTGCCAACACCGCGGCAATAACCAGCGCAAGGCGCGTGCAGCAGGTCACCAAAGTGGCTGACGCTCCTGTCAGCGCAAGCAGCATCGCCCACAGCGGCAGTCATGACCGCACGAGGCACATGCTGCAACTCTCCGTCCCCGCGCCCTCGGAACCCGCCGTGCCCCCTCCGTTTTCAGCTCCTGCTCAGCCCAGCAATACCTGGTTGGCTCCTTCGCACTCCTGTGCCATCATCATGACAGGAAGCAGCAGCTCCGGTGCGCCCCTGTCTGCCGCTGCCACGCCACGCCTCAGCTTGATGTGCAGCGGTGGCACGGGTCTTGAACTGCGGCTGAGCCCCTGGCTCGACAGTGCGCGCAGCCGCAGCTCCGGCAGTGCACTAGGGCCTAACTCGACAGCTCCAGATGTCCTCCTGCAAGGGGTAGCGGTCTCTGCCGATCAGCTGCGCCCTCCCAACGGCAGCACCAGCGTTTCGGACTGGCGTGTGGTGCTGCTGTGTGGGCCCGAAGTTAGCCACCTGAGCCTGCACAGCTCGGTCCTGACAGACTTACCACTGAACACGGAAGGACCCCTGCTGCAGCTGGTGTCCTGCGGCACCCTGTCCCTCAGCAACGTGACTCTGGCGCGCCTCACAGCGACACCCGGAGCTGCCCCTGACGGCCTCCCGGTGTACGGCGCTGTGCACGCCCGGGGCCTGCGGCAGGGTGCCGTCCTGGACGGAGTGGAGTGCTCGGGCGTGGCGGGGGCGCACACGTGGGCGTGCTTCCTGCTTGGCCTCGAGGAGCGCGAGGGCGAGGCTGCTTCTCTATCGGCGCCACCGCAGTCCCCTCAGCAGCAGGCGGGGGAGCCCGCACCGGCAGCACTGTTTGAGATCCACAACAGCAAGATGTACAACAACACAGTCGTGGCATATACTGCAACTCCTCAGCCCCTCTCTCGCCTGCTTCCCGAGATCGCTGCGGCGCTGTCGGTTGGCGGCGGGTGCAACAGCAGCTCCTTTGGCGCGATCGTCGTATCTTCTGCCCGCTTGCCGCATGACGGCAGCCCGCCGCCACCAGGGGCGGCGACTCGGAGGATGGCGGTGGTGGACGTGGTGGTGTCCAACAGCACCCTGGCCTACAATACCGGGGGTTGTGGGGGCGCTCTGGCGGCTTTGTGCGACCTGGTGAGGAGTCGAGCGTGACACATAGCAAGGGGTTGCGGGGCGCGTCATGCACACGGTGCTGTTGCCATGCATGCAGCTGAAGCGCATGCACGTGTTTCGTGCCTACACCTAGTGCCATCAGTAACCCATTGGGGAATGTTGTGGGTTGAGTTGGCTTGCACTCTGTTATGCGCCTGCGTGCAGTGCTGAACAGCAATGGACCTTATGCTGCCGCACATGCGTTCTACGGCAGTTGGAAAGGGTGTACCTCCAGTATGTGCAGGTTGAGTCTCACCAACACATGCACGGTCCCCCACGTACTTTCTATTGGCGCCCACAGGGTACCTTGCGCATGGATGCCGGAGCTGCCATCACAAGCTGCCGGGCTCAGTTCCACGGCGGGGGCGTGTTCAGTGGGCAGCAGCTAGGCGCCCTTGTTCTCAGAGGGGCAAGCAGGCTGACTGGGAACACTGCTGGCGGGCATGGTGGTGCCCTTGCTGCCATCGGTGGAGTCAACGGCATTGCGCTCGACGACCGCAGCATCGTTGTGGGCAACCGCTGTAACCAGACCGGAGGGGCCATCCACGCTGGCGTCGGGGCTGTGGGCATGATGATGATCGATGGCGGCAGCTCCTTGTCTGCCAATGCAGCGGGAGATAAGGGAGGCGCAGTCGGGGTGGGCAGCGGCGGCATTGGCAGGCTGATCATCACCAATGGCAGCAGTGTGGAGTCCAACTCTGGTGCTAGCCATGGAGGTGCAGTGTGGTGCAACGGCCCGATGGAGCTGCTGCTGTTAGACGGCAACAGCTCGCTGTCGTACAACAGTGTCAGCGCCAACAGCAGCATGGGTGGCGCGGTCAGTGTCAACGGAAGTGTAGGGTCCGTGGTGCTGCAGGGCGGCAGCCTGCTTGCCAACAACAGCGCAGACCGGTGGGGAGGGGCTCTTTATGTCGGTGGGATGCTTCAGAGCCTGGTGGTGAACGGCTCAGCGGGGTTTGGCAACCGGGGTGGCACTGGGGGAGTGCTGCATGTGGACAGGGAAATTCGGTCAGTGCTCGTCACAGGCGGTGCACGCATCTCCCACAACACAGCTTTGCTCAGCAACAGCGGGGTTGGTGGCTACGGAGGTGTGGTGTATGCTGCCGAGACAGTTGGCGGCATTACCATTGAGCAAGGGCGCTGTCGAGCACAATGCCGCTGATGTGTCCGGCGGCGTGTTTGGCTGTGGCAAAGGGCTGGAGTCCTTTGCAGTTGGAGAATGCGTCCTTCAGCTTCAACCGGGCGCTTAGCAGTGACGGCGGTGGCTTGTTCGTTTACAACGGCAATTGTGACAGCATCACCCTTTCCGGAGCTCTTGTTCGGAACAACAGCGCCCTTCGGGCGGGCGGCGTGTTTGCTTCCTGCGACATCTGCAACGTCAGCCGCTTCACAGCCGACAATGCAACCGTCATCTTAGGCAATTCAGGCCGTACGGGAGGAGTCCTGCACTGCGGCGGGAGCATACTCTCCATACGCATATCTGGCAGCAGTACCATCGCGTACAATGTCGCGCATCAACAAGACGGCAAGTACGGCACTGGGGGTGTCTTTAGTTTTTGGGGTAACAACAGCAACGATGTGCTGGTAGACGGCAACAGCCGGCTGCAGTACAACACAGCGGACCGCTTTGGCGGTGTGCTTGTCTGCAACGCGCTGCGGTCGTTGACGGTCTTAGGGAACAGCTCCTTGGCGTTCAACAGGGCTATAAACATGAGCGGAGGGGCAGTGTACGTTGATGGGGACCTTGGCACCATTACCGTAAGCTCGTCTCACGTGTTCAACAACAGCGCTGGGTTTGGTGGAGGGGCAATCAACGTTGGAGGCTCTGTCAAAGTCCTGCAATGTACACGGTGCCAGATGCATGGGAATGTGGCATGGAATGGCGGGGTAGTGCGAGTACGGGACCTCAGTGAGGCCATTGTCCGGGGTGGCATGCTGCACTCCAATAGGGCTGGGCACCCTGGGGCGGAATACAAGGATGCTGTACCCGCGAATGGTGGTGTACTTTTTTGTGCGGGGCGCCTTGGCACGCTCAGGTTTGTTGAGAAGAGCAACATTTCGCACAACTACGCAGCGAAGGGAGGTGGTGTGGTCTTTGTTGACAATGGGCTTGGTGTGCTGACCTGCAACACTGGCAGTGTGCTCTCGTACAACAGGGTGACAGGAACGGCCGGTGCCGGCGGTGCAATTTTTATACAAGGGAATGTCACCAATGCGACACTTGCAGGCGGGTGCCAGCTGGTAGGGAACAGTGCAGGCGGAGCTGGTGGGGCTGTGACGGTGAATGGGGAGGTGAAGGTGCTGGACATTGTGGGCGGTAGTCTGGTAACTGGCAATAATAATGCTGCAGGGGATGGGGGAGCCTTCGCTGTGTCAAGGGGTGTTGTTGACGTGAACATTGCATCAAGTAACATTGTTGACAACTCTGCGGCTCGTGGCGGTGGGGGTGTCCTGTGCTCCTTTGGCCCCGTGAGGACGTTCATAATTTCTGGCAGGTCCAATGTCACCGGCAACATGGCTGCGTCGGATGGTGGCGTTGCATGTGTGGACGGTCCACTGGAAAGGTTTATTGTTGAAGGAGGAAGTGCCGTGGCACACAACAAGGCCACTGCCGGAATTGGCGGTGTGCTTGTTGTTTCCGCGTACGCTGGAGCTATCACTGTTGCAGGGGGATCCAGGGTGTTTAGAAACACGGCTGGTGCGGACGGGGGCTTTGCAGCAGTACGAGACACCACCGAAAGCCTGACGGTCACGGGCGGCAGCATGATGGACCTAAATGTTGCCACTTTGGGCCACGGTGGTGTGCTGTCGTGCAGCTGGGGACTGTCTAACATAGTCATCAGCAATGGAAGCAGCATGTCACAAAACCGGGCAGGCCTCGATGGGGGTGCCATTCGGACGGGGCACAGGTGGAATTGGCGTGAATGGCTGCCCACCGTGTTTCAGGTGCACAGCTCAAGCATTGACAGCAACACGGCAGGCCGCAGTGGGGGTGTGTGGTCCCAACTTGGCGACGTGGGTGATATTTCCTTGGTCGATTGCAGGTTGTCACGTAATACAGCGGTTTCTGGGCGTGGCGGGGCGCTTGACGTGTGTGGCAGTGTGCACGGGGTAGTGGTGCGAGATGGGTCGTCAGTGCTGGGCAACAGTGCGGGTGTAATGGGCGGTTTCCTGTCGGTGTCACCCCCGGACAGCCTAACAGGGGCTGTCCTGCGCAGTCTTACCATCCGGAATGGCAGTTCCGTGGTGGGCAACACCGCGGTGCAGCTGGGCGGCGCGGTTTCGGCGCCGCTGGTTGGCTCCCTGACGCTCACAAGCGGCAGTTCGCTGAGCAACAACAGCGCAACAGATGGAGCTGGTGGGGCTATCGCGGAGCAGGCTGCAGTGGTGAGTGCATTTGTTTAAGTTCCTGCAACGGCAGGCCAGTATCTACATGATGTCCCATGCATCTGCAGTTGACTGCAAGCTGATGATGAGCGCATATTGGCTCCATGACTCTAGGGCTTCATTCGTGCGCCCTGACAGACAATAAGCGGTGCTTACACTGCGCCTCTTTGCCGATCCTGTCGCACCCATCGCCCCAAAGGACGCCTCTCCCGCCGTGGCGCTGGCTTGCCGCCTGCTGCCTGAGTCAACGGCGTGGACAATAGACGAAGGTGCAATGCTAGTGGGCAACACGGCAGGGGTTCTGCTGCGGGCACAGGCGGAGCACTGCTTGTGTCTACGCTGGGGGGCTGTGACAAGGAGGGGCGGCCGAGCCTGCCACGGTCCGCCTGGCAGTTGTTGGTGCGTAGTGCTACAGTACAGGGCAACCGGGCGGGGGGCGGCGGTGGGGCGGTGGCGGTGCGGGGCCCTTCCGGCGGACGCCTCCGGCTGGCCGTTGAGGCACATGGCCGTGTGGGTCGAACGGAGCAGCATTGTAGGGAACAGCGCTGGAAGGACTGCTGTGGGCATCACGTCTGACACCGGGAGCAGGGTGGTGCGTTCCTGATGTGGGTTACCCACGAGCAATCACTTGCGGCACTGCCTGCCACCAACAGCACCTTGGGCCCCAGCATTCGTAATGAGGGCTTCGGAGCGTGCCGCCTGTCGTTGGGTCAAGGGTCTGTGGTCCGCGGTAACACGGCGGGCAGTCACGGTGGGGCGGTGGCCCTGCTGGGAGGGTGCGGCCTGCAGGCCGAAGCAGTGGAGCTTGCCGACAACACAGCGGGCGGCGGTGGCGGTGCAGTAGCGGTGCTCCCCAGCCGCGAGACCAGCCTGCCCAACCTGAGGCTGTCACTCACGGAACTCCTGCTGCGGGACGGGACACTTACCGGTTGGTCAATGGCCAGGGTGCAGCACGGCTGTGACTCGTCCTTCGCTGGCTTGTCTGGGCCGTGGACTGTATGTGCGCTCGACTGCACCCAACACACCAGTGCCGTTATGCCACACCAGCTTGTGCCACGTGGCGCGCTTGCAGGTGTGACCACGGCCTGTCCCGCTGCCCCCGGCTACACGGCGCTGAGAGGTATGCGGCTACAGCTGGGAATTTTAGGGCAGCCAGCGCAGGGCCGTTGGTCAGGACCGCATGCATGTCCTGGTATCCTGCTCTGTGGTGCGCCCTGTAGCAGCAGCTGCGAAACCGTGTAAACCTCCCCCTGGGCCCCTATGCCGATCAGGTCCGGACATTTACGCTTCCGCAAACCTGTCGCCCGGTCCACTTTACGGCACCACCGGGGAGCTGGCGGCTGCATGCGACGTGGACCCAACCTGCCTGGCCTTCAGCAGCAACGGCTTCATGGGCCGCCTCAAGGGTGCCGCCTTCCTGCTGGCCGCCAACACCAGCAGCATAACGGAGACGGAGGGCCAGGCAACAGCCAGCCTATGCGTCTATGTCAAGCACTCGGGTAGGGACGTGCACGGCTTCCTCATGTGTACGTTACGGCACCTGAAATAGCAAGGCACTGTGCAACATGGCTTTGGTGTTTGTTCCCCGACTGTGGCACATACAGCGGCTGATGAGGTGCCTTCACAGGTTCCCGTTCCACCTCTGTTACCGGTAGTTTGCACAACAAATAAACCCATGCAGCGCAAATATACCTCATGGAAACGTTACTGCTTGCTGCCGGCATGTGTTGCATCCGCCCTGCTGCGTATAGCGTACCTTGCTTGCGCCAACGTCCGCTGTGCCATGCGCTCCCACCTGCCAGGTCGCAACGCCACCACATGCCCCTTAGTCGCCGGCTTCGTGCTCCTCCCCGGCATGGTACGTACATGCGCGCCTCGTAAGAGCAGCGAACTGTGTATCCTGTGTGTCCATGATGGCTGTGTACGGTACTGTTGCATGAGAAGTTGAGAACGAAACAGAGCCTTGACTGCCGGGGCGGGCGCCTCCATGAGCATGTTATGGCCCTTGGCCCTGCAGGACCACCCTGGGGACGATATCAACGCCGGTGACCGTGAGGGGTACGGGGGCATCTTCTACGTCGCGCAGGCCTGCGCCGTGGACGCCGCCTGCCAGGGCTTCACCTCCCGCAGCGGCATGAAGCACCATGCGCTGCCGGCAGCGCCCTCGGGTGATGCCGGCACGTGCCTGTACGTCAAGCAGCCAGGTGCGGGACATACGCAAGCGGAATGCACGTGCCCCAAGTGCTGCAGCTTTGCACAGACTCGTGCCCTTGCCTGCCAGTCATATAACGTCCGATCCAGCCAATCACCTCTGTATGCGCTGCATGCATGAAACCAACCAATCTTGGGCGGCACCACCGTGCAGGCGCCTGCCCCCACGTGTCTGGCTACACGGCCGTGGGGGGGGTGGACATCGTGCAGGGCAGCGGCCAGGCCACCCCGGCGGACGTGGCCACGATGGCGTCCCAGTGCAGCAACAGGTCTAGCTGCGGCGGCTTCACGTCTACGGGTGAGCATGCTGGAGCTGGAGCTGCAGCACAACTTTGCTGCACCCCGCAACCCCGCCGCTCAAGGGTCAGAATGTAAAGTACGCAGCGTAATGCGCGCGTTGAGCCTGTTGCTTGTCCTCCACTTGACAGCTTGGCGACACTCCCAAAGGCTGCACTGCAACGGCTGCACCCATAGTAGTTCTGACAGGCTGGCGCTTTCTTGGCACCTATGCGCAGGGCGGCTTGCGGACAGCAGGTATATGAATGGCTCCCTCGTGTACGACATCACAAGCTGTACATACTTCAGCATGGCCCCTGGTGAGAGCTGCGAGCGCCCACTAGAAGCAACTGCGGTGTTGGTATAGCCTGTGGTGAAATGAGTACAGCTGCTGACGTGAAGCAACAAGCAAGGTAGCATCGTGGCTCACTCATGCGTACATTGCTGTCTTCATGCGTGGACCCCCGGTGTGTGCCCGTGGTGCCTTACTGTATGCGCTTGCACAGGTGAAACACCTTACCCAGCTTCTCGTGCTGTGGCAGCCCCTCTTCCTCCTGGTCGGCCTGTCGCCCCACTCGGTAAGTGGCCGCAGGGCGTTTGAGGTCCGCAGCTTCCAGCAATGGGCATGGACTGAATCAGCGATTGAAGGCCTTTCAACCCTGGTCTCCGGCTGTGGTCTTGCATGCAGGGCCTCTTGAGCAATACACGTCGCAACCATTTCCATGGCTTGACATCAGCGGCAGCATCTTCGAGGGCAACAGGGCACTGAACGGTTCCGGAGGTGCGGTGTGGCTTAAGGAGCCAGGGCCCACACAGCCGCCGGCCGCACTGTCAACACCGGGTGCTGGCCTGCTGAGCAGCGACGTGCAACAACGTAGCGTGCTGACATATGTGCAGCTGCGCGAGTGCTCGTTTGATGGCAACACGGCCGCCATGGGAGGTGGAGCGTGCTCGCTGGAGCTTGGCAGCGAAGTCAGCAACAGCAACGCCAACGTTGACTCCAACGTTGGTGGCCTTGTCCTCTTGTCAAACTGCAGCTTTCTTTCCAACAAGGCTCTTGCGGCGAACGGTGGCGCACTACAAGTGTCAGCGCAACTGGCCTTGCCCAACGGTACGACACACCACGTCAACGGCTCGGGAGTGGCGTTTGCGTCCAACCGCGCAGCATCGAGCGGTGGCGGCCTAAGCCTCTCCGGGCCCCTGGCCGTGTCGCTTAAGCGCGTTGCAATGCACGGCAACGCAGCATCCGGCGGTGAGGGTGGCGGCCTCGCAGCTCGAGGCATACACATGCTGTCGCTAACACACAGCAATGTCAGCGGCAATCACGCTTCCCCAGGTTCTGGGGGCGGGGTGTTCGCAGGCAGCTGCTCACGCGTGCTGCTGCATGGCGTGCTGGTGGAGGGCAACACGGCCCTGGCGGGCGGTGGCCTGCACTTGGCTTCTGACGAGCCGCTGGGTGGCAGCGGGCCAGTGGGGGACGCAGCCCCGAAATGGCCGGACGTCTACTCTGCTGCTGAGCTGGTGGACATGCAAGTTTACGGAAATGCAGCATCACAAGAGCCTGGGTCCGGGCGAGGGTCGGGAGCGGGGGTGCAGGGCCGCGGCGGTGGGCTGTACGTGTCTGGGGCTGTGGGCGTGGCCATGAGCGGCGTGGACTTCAGTGGCGGCAATGTGGGGCGGCTGGGGTCCACGATAGCAACGACCCAGGTCTGCCCGCCGGAGCCGGCCCCACAGGGCGCCACGAGTCCTGGCCCCAAGACTCTGCAGCAACGCCGGGTGAGGTACTGGTATTACTCTGTCCTGCTGTGTCTGTTGCCACAGCTGACGGGTGCCAATGTTACTCGGTCTTCACCTCACGCATGATAGGCTGCGGCCAGTAAGCACAGGCCGCAACAGTTTCCTTTCAGGGTCAAGAGTACCCACATTGGGGTATAACCGCACATCCTACCCTCCCCTACCCTATGACGTGTATGGTTGCTGGCTTGCGGCGCAGGTCTTGCTGCAAGGGGGCGATGCCCACCCCGGACAGCTGCTAGCGGCTCTTGAGGGCGTCATGGGCCGCACCCCGTGCTACCCCCTGGCACTGCTGGGCGGGACACGCCTCGCCCAACCCAGCAACACGCAAAGCGAACCTCGTCAGGTGCGTGAAGCAGCCTGAGGACATGTGCTATGACTACGGTGAAGCAGTAGCGCATGTATACCCATTACGTTCACACGCGTACGTGCTGCTAGGAAACGCTCGTTCTCATGTGCTCTGCGATTGGACGACATATTGCTGCAAGCCATTGGTTACATATGTACGAAACTGTGAATGGATGCATACCATGCAGGCCCCCTATGAGATCTGGACCGAGGACCCGTTCGCCTACGCCATCTACGCCAACTGCTCCCGAGTAGGGAGGCTTGGTGCTGAGGCACTGACTAGCTTTTCCAGTTTACAGAAGTGGTTAGGTCGCACTGCCGACCCCAATGGCACGCGTACGACAGCGTACGGGCAGGGTCTCCACGCAGCGCTGTTGCAGTGCCTACCGGAGGGTGCTCGCACTGACCAGAACCCTGAGGCTGCTCGCTACACCCTTTCGCAACAGCCCGCCACCATGCGCCTCATGAGCAGTCAGCAGCCCCTCACCCTACCTTCTGGCCTTGGCGGCGGCGGCGGTGGCGGCGGCGGCAGGTATACGGATAGCAGCAACAGCACGTCGACGGCTTTTGCAGACGGGTTCTACTACGCGGCACAGGGTGACAGTGGCGAAGAACCCGCCGTTCGGCAGCTGCTGTTGCGGCCTGGAGCACCCTTTGACATCTCCGTGCAGCTGTACGATGCCGTCGGCCTACCTGTCATCGCCGGTAAGTGGCTCGTGAAGACAGGTTTGACCACCTATGTACAAAGGCATCGACCCACAGGCGCCCAACGCTTAAACTAGTGCCACAGGGGGGGAAGCAGCTTGCGAAATCATGATTCACATTCTGTCTACCCTACAAGCACGCATCTTGCATCCTGACCCTCGTTCACTGACACCACTACTGGATTAAGGGATCTGCTACCGCCATCCTGCCCGCTCACCGCAGACATGGCTCCTGTGGACATCACCCCTCGCCATCCTGCCGGGGCCCGCGCCGAGTGGTGCAGCGCTTACGGCAAACGCCACCCACAGCCTCACCAGTACCGCCCAGCCAGACCTCTGGCTGTCCAACTCCTCCATGGCTCTCCTGGACCCCGGCCTCATCGCGGGCCGCAGCCTCACGCAGCGCGTGCAGGGCGGCACTGCCACGTGGAGGCAGGTGGTGGCGCGGGGGTGGCCGGGGCAGTACCACCTGCGCTTCACAGCAGCAGCAAGCGGGCCGCTGGCGGCACTCGCGCAGGTGGGGTGCTGGCACGGCAGACTGCGCTGTGGTGCTGTCAACGGCACCCGCTCTTAGCAGATTTAGTGCACTAAACTGATGGCAATGCATGCATCGCTGCAGTCATCATGCTGAGCGCCGCTGCAGACCTCTCAATGCTGCCTGTCTCTTTGCGAGCACGCACGCCCGCGCTGTTCCGCAGCGCCCATGCAATATGTCCATTGTCTTTTCGGTACGCTGCCGCTTGTATTGCGCCATATACTGTCCGTTAGCTTGCTGTCATTTCCGTGCCTCATGACTGCAGGTCGCGAGCTTGGCCATCAGCGTTGACCTGCTGCCGTGCGCCGTGGGAGATGCACTGGATCCCAGCGCCGCCGCCGGCCAGGGCGCCCTGCCCTCCTGGACCAGCTGCCAGCCGTGCGGGCAGGACCAGCTGGGGCTGTGGCGCGACACGCGCCCTCGCCTGCACGACAGGGGCCTTTGGGAACAGCAGCAGCGTGGATGAGCTTCAGCGTGATATGGCGCGGGTCTCTATCCAACTCCTTGACAGGGAGAGCGACGCCGCTGTGTGCCGTATGTGCCCACCCATGGCGCAGTGCCCGGGCGGGGCAGTGGTGGTCCCACAGCCGGGCTGGTGGCACAGCGCCGCCAACTCCACCGCAATGCACCGCTGTCCCTACACGCCGGCGTGTGGCCGGGGCTCCTCGGGGAGCCAGCTCTCTCCGTGGGAGCAGCTCGCGGGGCGACGTACTCATGGGCAGTTGTCATTAGAGGGAGTGGCAAGAGGCAATGCAGTTGAAGCAGATGCACGGTCATCGGCCTTGGCGTGGTGCCAAGGCGACTGGTACGGCAGTGGTTGGCATCCAGGCGCAGCTGTGGTGGCCGCAGCATTGAAGGGCGGCCTGCTACCTGGTGTCATCGCAGCCACAGAAGTTTGTGGTCGGCTCGACTGTGAAGCTGTTCGGCAACATGCCAATGGTACAACAGCAGCGCCTCCTGCCTGCTATGGTACGACGAGTCCTCACGCCCCGCCTGGACCCAGCCGCCTTTGTGGCCCTGTCGTACACGCAACTGCAGTGCGCGCCCAGCTACACAGGCAACCTGTGCGCCGCCTGCCAGGCGGGATACTACAGCGGATCGCGCTTCCAGTGCAGCAGCTGCCCCTCCGTGTTTCGCACGGCATGCCTGGGGCTGCTGGCGTTTTTGGGCGGGCTGGTGGTTGTGCTGGTCACGGCCTATGCCACGCTCCTTGTGGACTACACGTCGGAGCACGAGTGGCATAAGGCGGGTCGGCTGAAGTGCTCAAGGTGAGCAAGAGCTGCTTCCACCTGGCAGCAATCGCGATACCATAACGAGCACCATTTCTGACGCAAATGACATGACGGCGCGTGCATGGGCCTGCCGTAGTGCAGCTCTTACGCAATGTAAGTTTGGCTGACCTCACGCAGACACGCATGTTACCTGGCACCTCGTGCTCACGGCAGTATGCACGGGTTGAACAAAGTTTCACGAAGCTTGCTAATTTCATTGGCAAGACGCAGTGTTCCGGCTCAGGCATGAGCGTTCTTCTCAAAACCCGTGTCCAGGCCCTGATCCTACACGTGCAACACTTCATCATCATCACACGGCCGCCCATAGACTACCCTCGGACCATCACCGCCGCCACCGCGGTGCTCAGCGCGCTGACGTGGGCCGGGGACTGGTGGGGCTTCTCCCCTGCCTGCCTGCTGCCCAACCAGGACAGTGCAGGGCAGGCGAAGCTGGTCCTGGCGGGGGGCCTGCTGGTGCCCTGCGCTGTGCTATTGGCTAGCCTGGCGCTGTGGGCGATCAGGTGTGTGGGGCCAGGGGTCATAACAGCATGTCCGCATGCAATACTGGGAGCGCTGCCTCAAGATCAACGTTTATGGCACGCTGTGCACGGCTGCAGCTGTAAACCGTTGGCGCCGTATTGGAGTGCTAAGAACTAAACGATCCGGCCTACAGGTACCGCTTCTTCCGCCGACCGGTGGACCTTCCCCAACCTCTCGAACGGGTCAGCCAAGTGGCCACCTACCATGACCTGTCCTGCACGGCAACCCTCTTCAGCGGTTGCGTTACGGCAACAGCGGCGTCAACACCTACTGGAGAACCTGATCAGGGCACCAAAGAGCTTGGAGGTCAGCACACGAGTCCCGTGGGAGTAGCCCACGGAAGCACCGAGCTGGTCCTTGCATCCCAGGCGTCGTGTCCCACACCCCTGGCCGCTGACCTCCAGCGCGCCAGCACGCGTGGTACACCAGGCAGCCCCACATCGCCAGTCGACCAGAAGCTCCTTGCATCAGCGCACTCGGCTCGTGTGACTGAGTCCGAACGACTGCCCCTGTCTACGCGGGCTGTGGAGGCCCCTCCGGATCAGACCGCTAGGAGCGCTGCTGCAGCGGGGCTGCTGCCACTCAACCTTGAGGCCGCAAGTGCGTCCGCCTATGCGCTGCCGAAGCGCAGCAAGGCGCCCCTGTCCAGCGCGTTCGGCACATGGGCAGCTCAGGCCGCGCCGATGGCATACCGGCAGCAGCAGAGCCACGGCAACTCCCAAGAGGAAGTTCCGGCCAGCTCCCGCCTCAACATGTCACCTCTGTCGTCGACTGCCAAGCTTGCAGTATCAGTCAAATCTACGGCTCTCACGCTGCGGACTGCAACCTCCTCCGCCCTTGCCATCGCGGGTCGTACACTGTCCCCTGGTACCCGCCCCCAAGCCCACCTCAGCATTGGCCCACGCGGACCGCTCCCTGTCGCTGGCGGCCCAGCTGGCCATCGTGATGTGGGTTGCGGTGTTCGTGCTGTACCCCAGCTGGGTGCAGGCGGCGCTGGGCGTGTTCGCGTGCTACGTCATCGACGACGGCAGCGGACCGTACGGCGAGAACCAGAAGGTAGGATGTGTTCGCTTGAAGGCATCACTGCGATCGCCGCAGGGAGTGTTGCAAGTGCCACTGAAGCTGCGGAGTGGGGCACCTGGCCCGAAGCAAAACCCATGGCCTACGGACTTGCTGACTATGCGGAGTTCCCTTTCTGTGCTTGCAGGCCACGTGGCGCTACGGCTACTGGGTGCGCGACATGGCCCAGCAGTGCTACAGCGGCGTGCACTTGGCGGCCTACGTGCCTGTGGGCGTGGCGGCGGTGGTCGTATTCTGCCTGGCTCCGCCCCTGGTGTCCTTCCTCGTGCTGTGGCGGGTGCGGCACAGGGGCGGCTTTGTCAAAGGCGGGCCCGACCCCCTGCAGCACGACCCGCACACGCTGCAGGTGTACGGCTTTCTGTAGACACGCTACAGGTAGGAGGCGGGACTGTGGACTGCACCGCCAGGCTGTTCAGTGACAACAAGCCAACCTAACAACCTGCAAGCACGCTTTCATACTGCATGTTTGTACAGTGTACCGGTTAACATCCTGAGGTTTTACTCTGCTTGTGCATACTCTCACGCTATGCGTGGCATCAGGCAAAAGTATGTATGTCCTACCTGAAACTGTCAACCGTTGCAGGTCCCGGTACTGGTGGTGGGAGAGCGTGCTGCAGCTGCAAACACTGGCGCTGGTGGCGGCCGAGGTGTTTGGCCGCGCGCTGCCTGCGGAGCACCAGGCGCTGCTGCTGCTGTGCGTGCTGCTGACCACAGCCATTGTCAACATGGCGTGCGCGCCCGTGCGGTCCCGGCTGCTGGTGGTGCTGGAGTTCATGTCGTTCAGTACGCTGGCGGCAAGGCAGCAGCAGCAGCAGCAGTGTGCAGGCCCGGCGACAGGGTCCGGCCCCGCCCCCGGCCCCACCTCGGCCTCCATCCGCACCAACGCAGCGGCGCACGACGTCACAGGTGAGGGGCTTTGGCACGGACCAATTTCGGCCAGGTGGTGAGGGGCCGTTGCGAAGGTGGTGCTGGCTGCACACCTGTAAGCAGGGTCACGGGTGTGGACAGCAGGCGGCCAGACGGGCCTGGCGCGCGGGGCAAGCGTCCTTTGCTGCTCGCTGCCTACGCTGTTGCCGTCACCCCTACCCACCTCACCCTGCGCGCACCCCTTTTAGGTGGCATCTCCCTGCAGGTGTTGGTCATTGCTGCCCATCCCACATCTAAACCCTCCGTGCACCCCTGCTCTTGCGCCTCCGCCCTGCACAACGTAGGCCTACCCTCCGCCGAGCCTTGAAGCTTGCTTACCCTCAGAGTTCTTGTTCCCCCCAGACGACATCTCCCGCAAGGTGTCAAGCACTGTTGCCCCCGCTGCTACCCCTCTCAAATGCTACTCTTGCCTTCGTCCACCATCAACACCCCCCTTACGCCCCTACCACAAGCGGCATCTCCCTCAAGGCATTCGCCCCTGCTGTCCATCTGATGCCTGTGTCCTCTTTCCTGTTGTTGTGCTGTCACACCGCACACACCCCGCAGGCGGCATCTCGCTCAAGGTGGCTGAGGCTGCGGCCGTCGCGCTGATGGGCGTGCCGGTGCTCATCGCGCGGGCGGGCAGCGCAGCGGGGGCCGAGGCGTGCAGGAGGGGGCTAGGGGTGCTGGGGGAGGGACAGGGCGACGGGGATGGAGGGTGGCGGGGGACGCTTGTGGTAGCGGAGGTGTAAGCCGGACCAGCCAGCAGCTGGAGGGGTTGCGTTGGGCACCTTGTGGACAGAGTGGATGGCACAGGCTTGGGCTTGTGAAGAGACAGCGGGGGAGAGGCGGAGAGCAGGCAGGGGTGGCGGAGAGCTGGAGGAGGAGCCCAGGGCTAGGATGGACGAAGGTGGGCACGGGGCAGTGGGCGGGGGTGGTTGTGCCTTGGGAGCGAGGAGCGTTGCGAGGCAGCTGTGTCGGGGGTGAAGGGACGGGGTGAAGGGACGGGGTGACGGAAGGGTGATTGTCGAGAGAGTAACCTTGTGATTCAGTGGAGAGGCGCAACGGCAGGGGGCTTTTCTTGCGTTGCAAGGTGGGCGGCAGAGCGTGCGTTCAGCGTGACGCACACAGAGCCAGCGTGACCATCGTATGGTGCGTGACGCATGCCATGCGTGGTGATGTAGGGTGTCACGTTCCACGCTCAGGAGGCGCGGAGTGTTTCCCACTTCGTGCACGGCAAGTCTGGCATTGCCTTGTGTAGACACTCGCCACCGGTGCGTTGGTTAGTCGCCGCGTGAGGCTTACCATGCGCGATTGGCAATGTGCAGTGTGTGGTGTGGTCGATTGTGCCTGCGTTCGGAGCACTCTGAGGCCTTCTTATGCCGTTCCATATGACTAGTGATCACCGCAAGCCCAACCGTGGTGCAATGCGCTGCCTGTCCATTGCGTCTTACTAGTATGCATGTGCTGCCTGCTGGGTGCCCTGTGGCCTGTGCCCTGGGCAACACCCAATGTACGACGCCACCGGTCTCAAGAGACTCAGACGCTGCACTGGTAGCCGCCAGAGACTGGGCGAGGGCTAAAGTCTTTTGACGCGACGGGACAGGCGACAGGTGCCGAGACGTCATTTTGGCATTTTATTTTACACTCCAGGTGGTGTGGCCAAACGATCCTGACTGGTCCCGACCGCACGCATCAGGCGATCAGGGTAGTCGTGCACGAGGCGCACTGCAGCGGACTTGCCATGACCTTGCAAAAAGTGGCTGCAATGAACGCAGGGCAGCGAGATGGCCGTCTCCCATGATTATTCCAGCTCCGCTGGTGTTCCCAAGCAACCGTTGAGGGCCCACGGAGCCACGTGCCGGGCGCCCAGCCACCAGCCGTGCCTGCCTCCCCTGCAGCGCACCCTGCTGCACAGCCCATGCCCACAGGGCGGCAGCAGCACCCCGCAGCAAGCACCTGTCATTCCCGTGCCCTGCGCCAACAGCCGTCCACGTGTCACCAACACCGCCCACCACCCAACGGCAGCCGCGAACCCCGGCTCAAGCAAGCCTCTTAACCATCACCCGCCCCTCGCCAAACCACAGTCATATCGCCGCACGAAGTACGCACCTGTCCCTTCAAGACTCAGACCAGCACGTCCTTGCACCCCATCCCTGCGTCGCACGCTCAGTACTCCTGCGCCGCAATGAGCGTTATGAGCGCCGTCCAGCCTGTGAACGGGTGGCTGCTCGTCCCGCGCCCACTCTCGTCGTCGTACTGCTCGTACAGGTACCCCTGCCGCCGGTAACCTCCAACCACCGTCTCCAGCAACCGCCGCCGCAGCTCATCGTGCGCTGCACGCGCCGCACGCGCCACTCCGCCATCCGCCCGCGCGCCGCCTTGCGCTGCATTACTGATGCCGCCGTACCGCGCCAGCGCCCGCAGTACGAGGTAGTTGACGTTGATCCAGATCTGCCCGCGCCAGTACGGCGGGTCATCCGCTGTATTGCGCGCCTTGTACAGCGAGGCGGAGGCGGCCAGCGAACGAAGCCCGTGCGGGCTCCACAGCAGTCCAGGGTCCGTCAGCAGCCCGATCTGCTGCAGCGTCAGACTGGGGCCGCCAGAAGACGCCGCAGCCGCTGCGCGCCCGCCGGCGGCGGCGCTGCTGGCGTCGCCATCAGCGGCGGTTGCATTGACGGTTGCAGCGGTTGGTACTTTGTCGTTGTCCCCCGGCAGCAGCCCCATGATGAGCGGGAACAGCGCCACGTAGCCGTACTGCGGCACGTGCTGCGGCAGAGGCCAGCCGCGGGTGACGCGCTGCGACACGCGACGGCTGGAGGGGGCGCCGCCGGGCTGCTCGGGGGGCACGGACACCGTCTGGGGATGGGGAAGTGTGCAGGGGCGTGATGGGCCAGCGAGTGGGGCGGGGGCAATGAACTGGGTGCCGAACGTAGGCGATGGTAGACGTGCACTGAAGTCGAGGCGTGTGGGAGCAATTGGCTAGTCTTATACTGTCTGCCCCCACCTTGATCTCCAGGGCCACGTCCTCCGTGTGCGTGCCCCAGTCCGCGAACCAGCCCCGCGCCTCGTCCCAGTGCAGGTCCTGCAGCGCGCGCAGCTCGGACAGCGCCGCCGCGTCGGCCGCGTAGCGGGACACCGCCGCGGGGGGCAGGCCCAGGGAGGAGCCGATGTCGTGCATGGCCTGCGGGGGGGGGGTGCGCGTGAACACAAGAAACCGTGTGCCGATAATGCGTAAGGGAAGCGCGGAAACGCTGGTGCCTGCACGAGGAGAGGAAGTGGGTTCAGCATGGCCTTGGGGGGGTGGGGGTGGGGGGGCGGCAGCAGGGGGACAGGGCCCGGACGTGGTCAGGTCAGGGACGTTGTTTGTTTTGCATTGCGCGTGCCATGCGTGAGCTGCATGGCCTGGAAGGAGGAGGGGTGTGGGGCATGGAGGGGGATGAGGGCAGCCAATGAGAGGTGCTGATCTGACGCTCCCGCGGCTGAGGACATGCGCGTGAGGGCGGGAAGGCAGCAGGGGCGCGGCCAACGCAGTGCAACTGGCGAAACACCGTGTCACTACAGTGGGGCTCCGGCCCCCTTGCAAGGACTCCCGTCTCCCTTCCCCGTCCCTCCGCCCCCTCACCCGTGCCGCCAGGGCCATCCAGCACCGCAGGTCCAGGTGTCGCTCCGTGGCGTCGGGGTGCGAGGCGCGCGGGAAGTCGTCCAGGCCGCTGGTCAGCGTCTTGGGGTTGAGCTCCGAGGAGGCGGCAGGGTCGCGGCCGTGCCACCTGGGGGAGGGAGGGAGGGGTGGGTGCGTGAAGGGAGGGCGAAGTGGTCGTCGTGGAGTGGGAGTGTGCGTGGGACGGGGTATGGTGGCAGAGGTGGTGACGGTTGTGGGGTTGAGCTCGGAGGTGGCGGCAGGGTCGCGGTCGTGCCACCCGGGGAAGGGAGAGACGGATGGACATAGGGGGTAGGGAGGGCAACGATGAGACGGCAGGAGACCGCAGGAGGCCAGGCTGCCCAGCATGCGAAACACTCAAGCGCTCCCTAAGACTCCCTCCTGCTAGTACACACCTGTAGCTGGTTGGCAGCGGCCCCGCCTGCGTGCTGTTGAACCAGCCGTACCACGCCTCCAGCCGCGGCCACGCGCGACGCAGGAAGGCGGACACACGGGCCAGCTCCTCCACATCGTCACCGCCACCGTTCCCACCGCCGCCACCTTTACCCACGCCGCCAGCCCCCGCCCCCTGCTGCTGCTGCCCCTGGTCCTCCCCCTGCGCCTGCGCCCGCTCCTCCCGCCCCCTCGCCGCCACCAGCTGCGCGGCCATGTTGGCGATGGGCAGGAACAGGGAGGGCGGGTTGGCGTGCGCAGGGTCCTGCACCACGAACTCGGGGGGCACGCGGGAGCGCGCCTCCTCGCCCAGGATCTGCTCCCTGGGGGTGGGGGCAGGGGGTCGACAAGTGAGATCGTGACTGAGGAAACACTGGAAGGGGGCGCAACATCTGCTCCCTGGGCGCGGGATAAGGGCATTGGCAGGTGTGGGTGGGTGTAAGACACGCGAAGGTTGGGAAAGGAATACCTAGTAGCTGGCGGATGGGCAGGCCAGTGCGCGCCGGAGCTGTGGTGTGCGGCTGTGGGGGTAGGCGTGAGGAAGCATGAGGGCCGGGGGGTGAATAGGGGCACACCGGCGCCGCAGGGGCAGTTCCAGGCATTCCAAAGCATGCATGGCGTGCACGCGTGCAACGGCCCTGGTGCTCAATACCGGCCAGCACCCTGCGTGCCGAAATGGACATCCGGCTCCAGAGCGCACCCGCCACCCCCCTCGTAACCCCCCACCTGGGTATCCAGCCCTGCGCGTTCATGAGGTCCAGCCAGTGGGCAATGATGTCGCGCGACAGCTGGGGGTCCCACTTCTGCAAGGGGGGGCAAGGTGGTTAGGGGCAGTTGGCGGTGGAAGGGCAACAACCGTTTCAAATCAGGGATAGAGGCGATTGAGGAAGCAGCGGTCTGGGGGCATGCCCAAGCGTGGCGAGGGGCCGCGGCTGCGTTGCTGGTGCCCCAGCACACGGCCGGCAGCCCCGGTCTTGGCGCACGGCAAGTACAGCCCCGCATGTGCATGAAGCCCTCGGCCCCTGGCTGCTATCTAACAACCTCGTTCTACACACATGCCCACAGGACACGGACGCAGCGCCCGCTCGCACCTGCACCAGCAGCTGATGGAAGCCCTCATGTCACTGCTGCTAACCCACGCCCCGCCCATACACACAACCATGTGTTTGTACGCCCGCACCTGCACAAGCAGCTGGTGGAATCCCTCGTCCCACAGGAAGCCCCGCGGAAAGAAGGAGCGGGAGGGCACGGCCGTGAACAGGGCGGCAGGGGGGTAGTTCGAGGGTGGCGCGTCGCGGGGGCCGGTTCGGACCTGGGCAGGGGAAGGGGAGTGGGGCCGGGGCTGTGAGGGTGGAGAAGGATCCTGTGTCTGGCGCTTTGATACATGGCTGCAAGAGACGGACAGGGAAGCGCACGGCGCTCCACAGACGTGCGAGTGGCGTGTCAGAGAGAGACAGCGTCGGTGTGCCGGTGGTCAGCAGGGGCGCAGATGTGATTCGCAGGACCGAAGGCGCCGCTGTGCCCTGGCAGCGTCCGCCCATCCGCGCTGGTGGGTGAATTGGACACAACGTCCGCACGCCCACCATCCCAAGTCATACCTTAACCCACACCCCTACAACACCAGGCCCCCACCCACCAGCGAGCTGCCGTAGAAGTAGCCTATGGAGCCCAGCAGGTTGGACAGCGCCGCGCGGGAGGCCTCCAGCGTGCCCTCGGGCAGGGAGGGGGAAGGGGAGGGGCCAGACCCGTCGCCCCAACCCTCACCGTCGCCCTGCTGCTGCTGTTGGGCCTTGAGGCCGGCGCCGAAGATGCGGTCGAACCTGGGGGTGGACCGCAAGGCGGCAAAGATACAGCATCAAAGATCAGTAGTGAGGCACGGGGTGGGGGGTAGGGGCACTGTGTGGGTGACGGGCAGCGGATAGGGTGGCGGGCTGGGGGTGTAGAGCAAACATTTTGAAACGGCCTCCCACCAACGTAAGCACGCTGCTACGCGCATGCACGGGCATGGCGTGTGCAGGTGCGTGGGCAGCCCGCTGCGCACCCGCACATGACCCCCGCACCCGCGCACCTTTCGTCGAACTCCCTCCGCTTTGCCTCCAGCGCCGCCCCCAGGGCAGGGCCCACCAGGTCGTTGACACGGTCCGAGGGGGACAGCGGGTCGGTGCCGTGCGCGCCTAACGAGCGGGGGGAGAGGTGGGGCGCAAGGACAAGGGGATTCAACGTGGGTAGCAGTTTGGCCAGAAGGCAGCCATGCAGTTGGGTAAGGAATAGGGGTGTGGCCGTACCACTCCTCAGCTCGCACGTCTGCGTGCAGCCGCTTGCGGCCAGGGAGCATCCTGCCAGCCAACTGCATGCTTGGGCTGGCTTGGAGTTCGCGCGCCTTAAGGCGGTCGTTCCACACGCGGCACGCGCTTTGCCACAACGAC
Organism: Chlamydomonas sp. KOR1; assembly: GCA_036984285.1. NCBI lineage: Eukaryota > Viridiplantae > Chlorophyta > Chlorophyceae > Chlamydomonadales > Chlamydomonadaceae > Chlamydomonas > Chlamydomonas sp. KOR1. The sequence continues at coordinate 28,829 of BQMZ01000347.1, forward strand.
CGCCTTGCGGCCGGCGAGCCCCAGGCCGGCCCAAGTATGCAGCCGGCTGGGAAGGTGCACCCTGGCCGCAAGGGGGTGCACGCAGTTGCGCTAGAACGTGCGAGGTGACCGAAGTTACAGCCAAACATTTCCGTCGACCTAGCAACGGCATTGGCTGAAAAGAAGGTGCATGGTACCTCAGTGAGCAGTACGTTCCCGCTGTATGAGGTTAGCGTTTCCCCCATCGTTTACTTCATTTTCTCGTTCATGTAAACAGTCGCTTTTACCAACCCGATACAACCTTCACACCACCCCGTTCCTCCCTGGGTTGACGATTTATGCCTCGTCGGATGCACAGACTTCGGCTGGCGTCCAACCGCCCTCCCCGCACCTGTGCTGCTGCTGGTGAAGGCTATGTCGAGGATGGTCCCCTCGCCCCCCACGGGGCACGTCATCTGGAAAAGCGCTAGGTCGGAGGAGGTGGTGGCGCCGTTGGGCAGGTAAAGGTGGAAGCGGTTGGAGCTGGGCTGCCTGGGGGCGAGGGGAAGGTAATACACAGCTGTTAATACACATGGGGCAGGAGGTAGCAGGAAGGCAAATTGTGGCGGCACCGTTAGGCAGGTACAGGTGGACGCGGTTGGTGCTGGGCTGCCTGGGGGCACGGCAGGGGGCAGGTAGGGGCTCGAGGGGCATCTTGTAAGGGTATGGTAAGAGCATGGTAAGGTGCGCCGGTGACGCATGCTGGGGCCTGCAGAGCATGCTATGCTCAAAGGCACAGTAAGCAGCGCTCTCGACGGACTTGGTCGGTCCCGAGGCCAGGCCAGCCGTGCTGCGGGCCCCCACATTCCAACCCATAGCGAGAAGCGAGCACTTGTTAGGCGCTCTGTCCCACCCCACTCCATCGCCCCTGCGTCAGGCAGGCTCACCTCTCCAGCCTCTCCCACATGGTGCTGAGCATGAGGTCCCGCACCCGCAGCAGGTAGTCCTTGCTCTCGGTGCCCAGGGCCAGGTAGTCCAGCCGGCAGCCGCGGGAGCGGGAGGAGGCTGGGAGGGGGGCCGGGGAGGGGAGGGAGGTGGGGCAGGGGTGGGTCGGGTTCAAGGGTTGCCCGCCGAACGCGTTCCCTTGGCAGGCGCTGAAGGACCAGAGGTGGAGCAGGTACCCGAGGCTCCTGCCCTCTACCCACACAACGCCTGATGCCAGTATCCCAATGATACGTGCCTAGGGCGTGCACCCACCCGCCCTTGCCCAACCAGTACAATGTTGTGGGCTGTTGTGGGCTGTTGTGAGCACCCCAGCCCATGCGCTGTCCCGTTCTCCCCTCTGACTCCCCTTCCTGCTGCCTTGTCGCACTCCAGTCCTTGCAGCGCCCATTCGCCCGCCCCTGGTCCTAACTGTCAACAGCACACACCCTCCTCTTAACCCACACACCCCGCACCCCCTCCGCGCCCCTCACCTTGCTCCAGCGCGTGCAGCGCCCACCTGGCCGCCCCCCTGCCCAGGGCGCTGGAGGCCCCCGTCAGCAGCGCGTGGGGCCCACCCTGCCGCAGGTCCGCAACCTCGCCGTCGGGGAGAACCTGGGGAGGGGAAGTTACTAATGTCAGCCGACACTGACGCGCTGCACGTGTGCGGGTGGGGGCGGGGCGGTGGGAAGAATCCCACGTGTTGGCACTGCCAGAAGGCCGCAGCGGCACGCCCTCGTCAGCAACTTTGCCGTCGGGGAGACCCAGGGAAAGGGAAGGGTGTGCGGCATGTGGGCAACCTGTCCTGGCAGCAGGAAGGCGGGAGCTGGAGGTACCTACCTAGGCGCCGGGCGACTGTGGGCGGCCAGGGGAGGCCACTCCGGAAAGGTACTGTCCACGTTGGGCGGTAGGCCCCAAGGCTTGGGTTGACGCCCACAGCGTAGGCAGCTCAACGTCGCGCAGCTACACACCCACACCCTGGGCCCCCACCTGCCACGGCTCCTTGGGTGTAACTCCTCGTGTCCCACGTGCTGCACCATGGCGACCCCCTGCCCCACATGCAGCCATTTACGTTTATTCACACGCATGTCCGCCCACCTGCCACGGCTCCTTGGGTGTGTCCTCGTCCCCCACGTACAGCACCACACTGACCCTCCGCCGCCGCCCCTGCGCCGCGCCCTCCTTGCTGCGGGCCAGGCCCAGGCGCAGGGACCAGTCGCCGCCAGGACCCGACTCGGGGCCGAACGATTTGAGCTGGGGGAGGAGGAGGAAGGGGTGCGAGCAAAGTATGGAACGGGTGCGGGGGACTAGAGGGGCGCGGGAATCATGGGAGCCCGCGGGTTCAGGCAAAGGGGATGCTTCCGTCAGTAAGAAACCCTAGACCCAAATCCACCAGTTTCTTACTAATCGAACAGACAGCTATCACCCTCCGAGCGCTGGCTCAGTTGCTGATCGACCCTTACCCCGTAACCCACACGGCCCTAACCCACCATGCTGACGCTGGGCCCCTACCCACCATGCTGACGCTGATGTTGTACTCCCCGTCCACCAGGCTCTGCTCCCCGTAGCTCCGCCCGTCGTGCCGCGTCCAGCCGTAGGAGGCCAGGCCGTCGCCCTGGCTGGCCTCGTGGCGCACGCGCATCTGGTGCAGGGAGGGCGGGTGGGGGCCACGTGGTGCGCGCACCGCAACGGCGAAGGACATTCAACACGCATTCTGGCCTCATGGCGCACGCGCTGGGGAAGAGGGAGGCATTGTAACGGGGTACGTGGAGGTCGAGGTGCAGGCGGCAGCCCAGCACCCCACGCTCTGCCAAGCGCCAGTACCCAGACAGCTGACTGCTGCTGCGCCCTCTCACACCCGGCCGCCCGCCCACCTGGTTGAGGGTGTTGGGGTCGTCGGGGTCGAACCAGATGAGCCCCACCTGCAGCCCCTTGGGGGTGCTGGTGTTGGGCAGGGAAACGAGGTGGGGGGAAGACAGGAGGACTGGTGGGGCACAGTTCACAGCGGGACGACCGATGCTGTGGGAACGTGCGACCACGCAGGCCAACTGCCACACGGCAACCCCAGCTCTGGCTTCCCCCCTCCATGCTAACCGGTGCCCCAGCCCATCACAGGTGTTGGCAGCCGCCTTACCGCGTGCGCATACCAAAGTAGAGCCCGGAGCGGTAGCTGCCCCAGAGCATGCGGTCTTTATAGGACGCGTCAAACTCGGCGAGCTCCGTCAGTTTGGGCGCTTTCAAGAGCCTAAGCACCGGCGATTGGAAGCGAAAGTAGTCCTTGTAAGCAAAGAAAGCTGCAGCTGCCGCAACCACAGCCGCGACAGCCAGGGCCGTCGCTCCGATCGACCCTGTGCGGCATGGCAGGATGGCGCCAGATCAGATAGCTGTCCGTCTGAATGCTGTAAAACGTTACTTGTGCGCTGTATTTAGACTGTACATACCCGCACTGCGCGAGACCTGCTTTGCGGGAGCCATTTGTCCTTCAGCACCGCCCCAGACACCAGCGATAGACCAGTACTACAGCCCAGAAGGTTACATAAGACCAAGTACTTTTATTTTGTATCAAGGCCGTCTCGAGCTCATTTGTAGCTGCAGTGCCCAGCCTTCACTCTTCGGTTCCGAGCGATATTGGCAGCCACTGGGCCGCATACACGCTGCCCCTCTTCGATGAATCCTTTGAAGCTACTGTAAAGGGCCTCACAGCAGCCAAGCGAGCAACAGCACGTGGCAACGGTCAACCGCCTCAGCGGTCACAGCTACTGCCTTGCCTATCCCTGCCGATCCCGGAGCTGGTTTGCTGCTGCAGTAGCAAGACTCTCATCGATGTGGAGTCCATTGAGCTGAACAGCACACATGTGACTCACTCCTACACGGCCAGCAGACTCCCGCACGGGCCCCGGTACGGCACTGCAGGGGTACACCAGCCAGCATCAGCGGTCACAGCGTCAGATGGATATTATCCCACGGGCGTTAGGCCAGGTGCACTTCTCCTTGTCTACTCCTGCTGACGGTCTCGGAGCCACACTGCTCATGGGGCATACCGCTGGCTGTGGGCTGCACCGCTCAAGCTATGTAACAGTAACAGTAACAGATGGACGGTTCGGTGTGCCCTCTGTCAGCAGCTTCCGGCACTAAGCTACCGAAAGCACATAGTGAGTACTCAAGCGCACATGATCTCCACGGCACGTACCGATTTGAGCGTAACAGCTGAGGCAAGGAGGCGCAGCCCGAGCGGTTCTGACCGCTGGGCGGCACGTGGCACGGTGGCACGTGGCAGGCAGGCAGGGTACTCCCACGTCCCCGAATCACAGGCCATGCCTACAACGAAATAGGCTTTTGTACCATAACTCGGAGGTATGAAAATGGCTAATAGGCGCCGGCACGCCCCCTGGCGGTGTTTCCTTGGTGTCCACGTGCCGGCGTCCGAAGCTGACGTCCAAAGCGGCACGCGGACACCGACGCCTCGGATCAAGGCCACTCTTCATCTCGCTTCTTCCCGCTTCTTCGTCTCGCTTCTCTCGCTTTTGACTCAGAGGTCACTGCTATCTCGAACTTTCCTTTCAGCCTGCTGGTAGTGTTCAAGTTGAAGAAACATTACCTATTCCGTCACACCATACAGCTCCAGCTTGTATCGGAACGCAGACTAAGGAGTGATAAACCTAGAGAGCACTTCAGGAACCCAAGGTCCGCATATCTATTTGCAGCGCAGCATGTCGGTGCTCACGTCGCCCGACTGCGACGACTGTTTCGCGGAGCCGCGCACGACAGGCCCTTCCGGAAAGCACCGCGCGCACGGAGATGAACGAGAGGACAATGAGCCTTCGCTTCCAGGCTCGCTAGCGGCAGAGCCGGCGGGGCCGGGCGAGGAGGAGGACGCCCTCTTGGTTGAGGCAGCCCGCAGCGTGTTCCTCCCCGCAGCTGCGCTGGCTGCGCCAGAGGACATCGAGCTGCCCTCGCGGCTGGTGTTTGGCCCAGTGAGGGCAGGCTGCTCCGAGGGCGGGGGAGAGGGGGGCCTCGGCGGAGAGGATGATGAGGGTGACGTGTCGGGCGCGGAGTCCGGGGAGGAGATGCGGCAGCAGGAGCAACAGCAGGAGGAAGCGGATGTGGACCAGGTGGAGCCACGGGCCGCTGGGGCTGGGGCAGGGGTGGGGGCAGGCGGGCGCGCGGCGGAGGCTGGGGAGGGCGTGGTGAGGGAGGTGGGTGGCGTGGCAGAGCCCGGCGGCGGTGGCAGACCCATGGGTCTGTCGGCTGGGGCGGCGGAGGCAGAGGGGCAGCGGGGTCCGGGGAGGGGCAGGGCGGCGGAGTGGGGTGAGCCGGGCACGGTGGCTGGCGTTGGTGCGGCGGCTGAAGGTGTGGGAGCAGCAGCGGCAGAGGAGCCTCACGTACAAAGCCATGGTCACGGTCACGGTCACAGGCACACCCACGGCCACGGCCACGGCGGCGTGTGCCTGATCACTCGGCCGCCCGTGCCGCCGCCCAGCGAGGTGGTGGCGGTGGTGGAGGAGCTGGCGGAGCTGGTGGGGCGGGAGGGGGAGGGGGCTGCAGGGCAGGGGGAGGCGGGTGAGTTGGGGGTGGATGCGCTGGGCGAGGGGGAGGCGGCAGGTGCAGGTGCAGGTGCAGGTGCGGGTGCAGGTGCAGGTGCGGGTGCAGGTGCGGGTGCAGGTGCGGGTGCAGGTGCGGGTGCAGGACTGGGGGAGGCCAGTGGGTCCGGAGCGGGTGCGGCGGAGGCTGGGGAGGTGGGGCAGGGCGGACAGGAGGAGGAAGCGGAGGAGCGTGGGGGCTGAGAGGTGAATGGGAGGTGGGGCAGAGAGGGCAGGGGGGCCTTTGAGAGGCACGCAGAAGGCGGTTGATTGTTGGGCAAAGCGTAGATGTTGAGACAGCCGGTTTCAGGTGCAGGTGCAAGTGTAGTGCAACCGCGGGTGCAAACGTTGCTGTACCGCAATGCATCACGAGGGCAGTCCCTCCGTTGCATGTAGGACTGACGTGCCGCAGCGTGGCGATGCGCATTCGTGCGCGTATTGGCCGGCGGTGGGTTGGAGGATGAGGGGGTTGTCGTGGTCGCTTGGTGTACATACATGGCTGCGAGACCCACTTTCCACGGACAAGCTTGCATGCTGGTGTGATGCCACACGAGTTGCAGGTGAGCAAGGTAGAAAGCACACAGTGCCTGCACTAAGGGAGGAGCAGTGGTCTGCGTGTGTAACGGCGGCGTTTTGAAGGCGCATGGGCCCATGCCAAACATGCTACAGGCGGCTACACAACCCTCTTTACGCGGGGCAGGAGGGCAGCCGTCAGTGGTATAAGCACCGCACCTACACTGCGACAGGAAAGCGCCGCCGTACAGCAAGCCAAGCAGCAGCCCGGCATACAAGAATGGGGCTTGCCCAACATTCACGCCAGCGAACTGATGCCCACTTGTCGAAGTCGCTCTACAGCTCACAATGAGCGTCTACTGCACGGACCGTGCTACCAGCACTCCGGACGGACAGCAGGGACATGTCACAGACCATGACGCAGGTAGCGCACAGTGATTCTCGCCTCAGTCCCCACATGCCAGTGGATCACGCGCATGCACACGTGTGCGACAATGGGCCTGCGCCTGGTCCTGCCCAACAGACATACACTGGTGATCACCGATAAGGAGAACCCCGCCTATCCTGAACGCTGCTACCCCTCGGATGAGGGCGGCCCAATCATGAAAGTACAGCGTACTGCACAAGCAAGGTAACACTGCGGTAGCCCCTGTGAGCGCGCTCGCCCCCTTGCCCCATCCAACACCATACGGCAGGCTCAAAGGCACGCCGACCCATCATCAACATTGCGAGCAGGTTCTCAAGCTAACGCTCTCTAACGACCAGCTGGGTGCAAAGCTATCCGTCGACACCCTTGGCAGCAACACGCTTCAGTAAGGGATCAAGGTCAGGGTGGGACCCTTGCTGGCAGTGCATCGCCAGCAGGTACGTACGGTGCAACAGGGGAGCTCCCCTGAGGTACACCACGTGGCACCCACAGCACGCGCATGGGTACATCGCCTACAGCGTCATAAGTATGCATGAACAACCTGCCAGGCGCGCAAGGACAACAAAGGCAAGGCTCAAACCACAGCACACAAAGTCATGGCGACAAGCAAAGGTGCACGGTGCCTACGTTCGCAATCACGCTGAGCCCAAGCAGTGCCGCTGCCCAGACGGCTGAGCAGTAGGGCCCAAACGACAGGCATGCTTATCGGTTGACTTTCTGCATGCATGAGCACGCACCACAGCAGCTCCTGTATGAGAACTCCTCGAGCTTGTACGCCCACGTTGGTTTCGCCTACTGCGCGTGCGCCAGTTGCGCACTACTGGCCCGACCATCGTACGGTATCCAGTGCCCCAGCCGCCAGCCCAGCTACAGTACATCATGCATCAACACGTGGCTACCTTGCCCTCAATGAACTCACCCACACAGCTCAGGTGAGCGTTGTGGTATTACGTATCAAGTTTCAACCGAAAGGCCAAATGGAGGCGCTTCATAGCTACGGCACGGTAGTAGACATCAAGCTCACACAGCGCAGGGCATGGCAAGCGAGCAGCGGAAAAAACACAGGCAGGACGCAACAGCACAGCAATGAAGTTTCAGCAACGAATGCATTTTGACTATGAGCTCGAACGCCAAGGGCTCCTGGATGGCTTGCATGGGTCGCCATCAATGCAACCCGGCCGACCAACCGGCCAAGCAATCACCACGGCACCACAACACCCATCGCCGTACAGATCCATCTTCACCCCACAACCGTCACCAACAATCGTGTGAATGTGGTTCCCTCCTGACAAGTCCATCGTCGTCGTCGTCGTCGCCGCACCACCGTCACACAACCGGCCCCATGCATGAACAGGCAGCTTCGCTACGTACCCAACGGCTAACGCGCAGACGAAGCGTGTTCCCGGCGTGGCCACCCGCTACCGTATGCGGAGGAGTTGGCGAGCCGGCTGCAGTGCATGCGCCACAACCTTAACCTGCTCGACACCCCTCGGCACCCTGCCTACCTCAACCCTATTCCTGTTCTTAATGTGGATTTGACACCCCACCTAATTCCTTCTCCAGGTCCTCGATTGTACATGAATGTGGAAAAAGCGTCGCGCATTACGTTACATTGTGGCGGGGGCGCAAACACACGCCCAGCCGTCCCACGCCAAGCCCCAAGCGCCTCATTGTAATAATCGATTGGCGCGCAGTACCGTACAGCTACTGCCGTGCAGCGGGCACGTGGCCTCCTGCCAGACCCACGGATGCTGGTGCACAGCGTGGCACAGGAACCATGACGACCGCCGGACACCGTTAGTACCGGTATGGTCAGCCGTGCACGTGCGTCGGCTGCAGCAGCAAAAGAACAACCCCAGGCTGCACGCAGCGACCCCTACCTGGTACACCCAAAACCGGTACATTGCGGGAGGTACATGAACCCATAGCTGCATCGCCCATGACTACATTGGGCACGAGGCCCCTCGCGCATTGTCCGTACCCAAGGCCGCTAACAATTGCATGCAATGCGATAAATCCCCAGGTCCGGTTGTTACCGTACTCGATAGTGGTGCGGAGCAGGTAAGCAGGGCGGCGGCAATGCAAGCACGCTCTGCCCGGCCCCTTACCACGGCGCTGGGGCAAGGTGCCCGCGTGGCATAAGTATCATTGTCGTCATTGCTTTGACCCAGTTCCCACCACCCAGGAGCCCGCTGTCATCAGCCCCCAGCATCCCCTTCCGGTCCCCCTCCACCCTCCACCCTCCACCCTCCACGCGCCCCAACCTTGCTGCTCACCAACCGTCCAGCCACCCACCCCCAGCGGTTTCGTACGTCCGTGCCATCAGCACCAGGGAGCTCCCCTCATCAGCACATGGCCGGCGGACGCTCAGGACGCCTGTCAACGCACTGCGCAGGAGCCACGCTGCGTCGCCAGTCGCCTGCTGTTTGCTGCTGCCGCTGTCGGCCCACGTTCCGATATCCGACCGGCGCAGCACAGCACCCCCCGTCGTACCGGTGCCTACCGCACCCCAGCGGCAGGTGCCCCGCCGCGCTCCCATTCCCTCTGCATCCTGCTGTGGAGTTGCTGCTGCTGCTGCTGGTCTGCCACCAGCAGCGCCGCCAGCTGCCCCTTGACCACCGCCACCAGGTCGGCGGCGGAGGGGCGGCGGCGCGGGTCGGCGGACCAACACGCCTCGGCCAGCAGCCTGCAGGGAGTTGCGCGGGGCGGTGCGGGGCGCGGGGTGGGGTGGGTAGGGCACAGCGAAGGCGTACGCAGCGCTGGCGTGGCGGCACGAGGGCGTGGCATGATGAGGGCAGCGCAGGGGGTGGGGCTATGTGGGGCTATGTGGGGCTATGTGGGGCTATGGGGGGCTATGTGGGGCTATGTGGGGCTATGTGGGGCTATGTGGGGCTAGGTGGGGCTAGGCACGCACGTCCGGTTGCCATGCATCTGGTGTCGCCTGGTTGCGCATGCCACCTTGGGACCCCTACCTGCTGCCTCTTGTTGGTAAGCGCCCATACTTGCATGCTGCCGGAATAACAATCACGTACAGGGCTCCAATGGCCGGAACGCACCACGCCCCCACCTGTACGCCGGCGGCACGTCGTGTGTGAAGGCGGGGCGAAGCCCGCCCTGTACGGCGCGGGGGATGGCCTCGGGTCGCAGCTGGGGGTAGGGCCGCCGCCCGCGCCCGCACACCAGCTCCCTGAGGCCGCACGAGTGCAAGTGCAGGTGCAGGATAAAGCGCCGCGTGGCTTACCGCCTTGGGCGGTGGTGCACAGTGGCTATTCGAAGTGGCCGGTGCGCATGACATGTCGCCACGTCGCCCGCCACGCGCTGTTGCTGCGAGGAGCGTCTGACCCTTTTGAGATAGTGCGACCATGCGCTGCCTCACCACATGATGACGCCAAAGGAGTACACGTCCACCGAGGCATCGATCCGTCCGCCTGCACAGCACGAGCAGGACCGTGGATGCGGCCGCGTTGCGGTTCAGGGAGGAGTTCTTGTTTGTCAAGTGTCACACACTAAGTGACACGTCAACGTGACGCTGTTGTTGGCAGCGGACGGCACCAGCTGTCGACGGCATCAACAAAGCACAAGCGCAAGGCTGGTCCATCAACTACCGTAACGCACAGCTGCCACCATGGCACGCACGCGGTCCCCCACCCACCTGCCACCATGGCCTCGGGTGCCTGGGGCGTCGAGTGCATGTGTCGTGTAGGGGCGGAATCAGCAGGGGACAGGGGCGAGGTCAACAGCTTGCGAGAGCGCCCAATCCACCACTGCGAAAGAGCGCGTGCACAGCTCATGCAGGCCATGCTGCAAACAAAGCAGGCTGCTGGTGCAGGTGCCGTGCAGTCATGGAGTGACTTGTCGCAGTGACGCGCGCATGAAAAAAGGGCGCCATGCTGCGGACTCTGCTCCCTTAAGTCCATGCATGCACTTGGCGCGCTGCACCCCTGAGGCCACACGGTCACGTTCGCTTGCGTCGGAGCGCACTTCTGCTGGAGCACCTTTGCTACGCGCGTCTATCGACCCACAAACCCACAACCCACGCACGGCCTGCTTTCCTTCCCCCGCCCCCGCGCCCACTCCCCCGCACGCACCATGTGTGTTACGGTACCACACGCCTGCTGCTGCACCGTGCACCACCGGCTGCCCCCGGGGCTGCTGCCTGCTGGGGCTGCGGCGGAGGGCGGGGTGCAGCACCCGGCGGCGCCTGCTGGGCCGTGGCGGCAGCCCGGGCCGGCAGTAGTGGTAGTCGCAGCGTCGCCCGCCTGTGGGAAACGCAACGACGTCCACGGCATGAGGCGGCAAAGGGGTGCCCTGGTGCGGCGGCGGGCTTTCGCAGTGAGGCATGTATGGAGTGGGAGGAGCGTACCAATGAAAAGCAGCCCCTGGCCGGGTCCTAGGTGCGCGTGGGGAGCCCTCCTTGGCGCCCAACATGGCCACAGGTGCGGCCATAGATGGCTAGGCAGGAGAGTGGCTTAGTAGTGGGATGCCACTACCCGTATGCCGTCAGGTCCAGGCAGGGAGACTGGACCCAGCTTAACGCGAAGAGGGCGGCGGCGGTGGTTGGTGGCTTTCTTTGCTAATGGCAAGCAACTCCACCGTACACGCAAACCCAGGGCGCCCGGTGCCGAGACCCTGCATACGAGCCGGGAGCCTTGCTGCAGATGTAACGATGCTGCTGCTGCAAACGCTCCCTGCCCACCTGGCTGCTCTCCGACAGCATCAGGGCGTACCCGAAGTCTGCATGGGGCAGAGGAGCAACGCAATAGAAAGGGGCAGACAGGGCCACGCGTTGGGTGGGGGTGCGCACGGTCGGAGCGGTGTGCACGCACGCAGCAGCCGCCAGGGGTGTAGCGTAGGCATCCATCTGCACGCCAGGTATCGGCCCTGGCCCGCACACGGTGCCAGGTGTCCCTGCACGCCTGACATGTTGTACAACCGCTGCACCCACCCACTGCAAATCTTGCCAACATGCCAAAGTGCATATGCAAAATGCCAAACAACAAACTCCCACCCTCTGCTCCACCCACCCGCCAGCTTGCACGTCCACCCGCGCGGGTCCCCCGGGCTGGCCTTGAGCAGCAGGTTGCCAGGCTTGACGTCGCGGTGGACCAGCCGCCGGCCTGGGGGGGAAGGCGGGGAAGGGGCGGGAAAGGCGGGGGCGTGGAGGACAACACGCGTTGGTAGGAACGCCCGCGGGTGAGGGCGTGTGTCTATGTGCAAGTAAAGGGCCAACATTTCGGGTAAGTCGTCAGATGGGCGGTGGACGAGGAGGAGGAGAGGAAGCAGGGCACGGCGGGGCGGGCTGCGGGAGGACCGCAGCACGGTTTACTGCAAGCAAGCAGGGCTGTGCCCACCTGGTCCCTGCGCACACCGGCGGACGCACGCACGACGGCAGCCCCATATCCCAACTGCCACTCATGCCCCCCGACCAACCGCTTACGCTTCACCCCTGCCCTGCCACGCCTCACCGTGCAGGTGCCTCAGCGCGATTGCCAGCTCCAGCAGCGTCAGGTACACACCCTGGGGGGCACAGGGGGCACAGGGCGGGGCGCGAGTGGGGTGCGGGTGATGTAGATGCGTTTGTCCTCAGCCAAGATACAAACAAGGAAGACCAAGCACAGTGGTAGCCTGAAATGGCATGGTGAGGGCATCAGGGCCCACGGTCGGCTGTGTTGACCGGCATGAGCCACAGCGCCCGCATCCCGATACCCCACCCCATTACCCCACCCCACCCGATAGTCCAGCCTGTAGTAGCTGCCGGTAGCTGCCGCGCCGGCCGGCCCCACACCGGCCCTTGCTGCCGCTGCGCCCTGCTGCTGCCTGGCCCCCTGTGGACAGGGTGCCTCGGGCACGGGCACGCGCCTGGGGAAGGCCCTGTCCGCCAGCGCGTCCGCCAGGCTGCCCCCGTCGCACAGCTCCGTGGCGATGGCGGTGAAGGGCCACGCGCACGCGGGAGACACGCCTGCAGTAAGAGGGCCGGGGCAGGGTGGGGTGGCAGGAGGAGGTGGCCGGAGGCACCAGGGGAAGGGTCCAAGAAGACCCATCGAGTGGTGAATAGTGGGGCAGCGGCTCGGCGACCAGCATCGAAACTGTGTCATTGTACGACTGCACGTCCAACGTTCCAAGGCGTGGCTGCGGCACTGCCAAGGTAGCGTTAGGGTCGGTCCGCGTGCGCTCGTGGGCTTGTGTCGGTTGGCCGTGTCGCACCTCGCTGCATGGCGCCTGGGTCGGCGGCCGGGTCGGTGTACGACAGCACCAGGCCGGTGGCGCCCTGCGCGTGCTTTACCCGGCCAAGGTACACGTTGTCGTACACGCCGTACACCTGCGGGCATGCATGCCGGCTTTGTTGACTTTGTCGGTCTACGGGAGGGCAGGCACGGATAGCCACAGGCGCACGCCCGCGGGCTCGCGCTGCTGCGGTGCTGTCAAGACCCGAGACCGACCGCCCCCTGCGCCACCGCCCACATGAAGCCGCGCACCTGCCCACAGGTGGCACCTGCGCGTACCCTCTTGTTGCAGAGCAGAGTGCACGCCCTCCGCCCACGCTTGCCTTCACGCAAGCCCCACCCCACCCCACCCCACCCCACCCCACCCCACCCCACCCCACCCCACCCCACCCCACCCCACCCCACCCCACCCCACCCCACCCCACCCCACCCCACCCCACCCCACCCCACCCCGCCCCCACCGCACCTGCAGGATGTTGACGTGCTGCGTGCTGCGCAGCACCGCCACCTCCATCGCAGCACGCAGCAGCTCCTGCCGCCCGCGAAACACAGCCAGGCCCCCGTCGACGTCAGCGCCACCGCCGCCGCCGCCCGCTGCGCCGTGGCGGCGGCTGGTGGCGGTTGCGGCGTCGACGGCAGCGGTGGTGCTAGCGCCACTGCCAAGTAGTACGGCAGCGGAAGGCGGCGGCGTATCCGCCTCTGGCACTTGTATCAGCTTTACCTGAGTGCGGTGTCCATGATTAAGTGGTCACAGCGGATCACAACATTACAAGTGATGTTCCTGTTGCCACACTGTTGGTGGTGATTGTGGTGTTCGGAGTAGCATGGCTATGTGCGCGGAGAGCAACAGAAACCTATCGAATGGCTGCAGAGCGCGGGGCCTCGGGCCTGGGTACGAAGGCCACCCACAGGGCAGGTGCCTCTTGCCCTGCAGCCGTGAGCTTAGCCACCCACAGCCATGCACCCACAGTTCGGGGCGTGGTGGTCAGCATGCCCTGCAGCACCACCCTGCTGGAACGCTGACACGCCCTGGGCACAACCTCGCTAATACACGCACCCTAATACTCATCCCCACGTACCGCCACTGGCGTGGTGGTCAGCATGCCCTGCAGCACCACGCCGCTGGCGCCCTCTCCGATGATCTCCGTCAGGTACAGCTCGGACAGATCGCCGTTGGCTGCGGCGGCGGCGGAGGCGGAGGCGCCTCCCCTGCGCGTGGGTGAGCGTACCGTAGGATGGGCAACCGGAAATCTAATGCTGACGGGGAGGCTGTACACGCAGTGCAGCAGCCCCCGCAGTACGCAGGCTTAGCCACTGACATAGCCGAGAGCCAGCATGGCACGTGGGGTTGGCGACTGGCAACGGTCATGAGCTTCACAATTTTGAGGCACGTGGCGTGCGCGGTTGACCTGGGTTGACTCACCCGTTGCGTGCGGTGGTGGTGGTGGCACCACCGGCGCTGCTGCTGGCCCCCTTGCCCCTGTCGCTGTCCCTCAGCGTGGCCACCATGCTGTCCACCAGGACACCCATGTGGGCGACCATGGAGCACGAGCCGTCCGGCTCCTGCATACATGCACACACTCCATTACCCACACGCGCCGTACACTGGTACACACACGAGGGCGGCACGGCGTGCATGACCTGGATACCGCGTGCACCGCGGCGCGTCGCGCCCACCAAGCTGGTCTGTGCGTGTGAGGAAGGCCCCAGGCTTGGCCAGGACTAGGATACGCTTGCGGAGCAGCACGAAAAGGCATACGGCCGACCGGCCCTCCCGGCAGCCCGCTAGGAGCATGTGAGTAAAACGTTTCATGCCGCACCTGCACGTCCAGCACTGCAGTGGCGACTGCAGACACCGCCCCGTCGCTGTCCGCCGTCAGCTCTAGGGCGGCGCTGAGGCACTCCCCGGACACGGACACGGGCGCAGAGGAGGGCGCAGTGCTGCACAGCGCGTCGACCACCGAGTCCACCACCGTGCACACGTGCTGCTGCTGTGGCGGCGGCGGCGGTTGCGCTCCGGGCAGCCCTGCCTGCGTCACGCATGCCGTGGTACGAGCGTACGCGTTGGTTGCATGTGAGGTCGTGGGATTTGGAGTTGGATCTAGTTTGACATGCAGATAAGAGTGCCTCCATTCTCCACGTGGCCAAGCCGTGATGAATGAGTGTTAGGAGGTATGCTTGATACATCAAGTCGTTGTGGAGCACTTCCGGCCACGCCATAATCGGACGTTTCCTTGTCGCTTTGCAGAAGCGACGCACTGCAAGATGGGAACACTTCTTGATAGGTGTGGTCGGGACCAGTGCCGCACCACCTGGATCACTGCACCCGTACGCATTGCCACATACCGGTATGGGCTACACCTCACGGCCAGACCACACGGGCAAGGTTGTGGAGCTCTTGCCTAATCTTACTGTGGCCGTGGGGCTGAATTGCAGCACGCACTTTAGTGCTGCGGCCGCTCACCTGTCGGGACGCTGGGCGGCGGGCCGAGCTCACAGGCCAGCCCCTGGCCTGCGCCTCTGCCGCACCGCAAGTCGTTGTGTCAGGGTGAACCGCGGCAGGGGACACGCGGCGGGAGCGGGCGCCACATGTCTTAGCCGCACCCTGTGTCTTAGCAGCAGCGGGCCCCTGAGGCTGCGCGCCGCCGTCATTGCTTGTTTCCTGATCAAACGGCGCGCGGGTGCCCGAGACATGGGACACTGCTGCAGCGGCGGCTGAGGCAGTGGCAGTGGCGGCCGCCGCAGCATCCAGGGCAGCGGCAGCGGAGGGACGGGCGTTGTGGACGCCGTGGGTCGCGAGCCAGTGGTCCGGCTGCGGGGAGTATCCCAGCTGTGGGGAGTCGGGGGCACAGCCGCTGGCGTGGCGCGGCGACAGCGGCAACGGGGCGGAGGCTGCGGGGGTGGGGTGAGCGTCCTCCGCCGGCGGCGACACGAGCATGCATGGCAGCACGGCGAAGGCCCCGGGCTCGCCTGCGCGCAGCGTGGCCCACTCGGCAGCCAGGTGGTCGGTGGAGCGCAGCTTGTGCAGCAGGGCCGGGGACAGCGTCTGCGCGGGGGCGGGGGCAGTGCGCATAGGAAACCCGCTGTCCAGCTTTGGGGTAGCTAAGAGATATGGGTAAGGCACGGGGCATCTGGATGGGTCCTGGCGCGCGTACCACTGCCTCTGGTCATCTGCAAACCCCAACAGGCGCCCAGCACCCCACCCGCCAGCCCGCGACCCACCGTCCGCAGCAGCTCCACGCAGCTGCTCCGCACGCCCGACAGCAGGCGCACCGGCAGTGGGCTGGGGAAGGCCAGGTACAGCGCCAACGTACTGCCGTCGCCCACCGCCACACCCAGCACCACAAGCGACCTCGCGTCGCAGCCGCCGCCACCACCACCTCCACCACTACCACCACCACCAACCACAGGGGACGCCTCGCCAGCCCCGCCTGCAAAGCGGCTGCGCCCAGGAGACAGGCCGTACAGCGGGCTGACACCGCCGCCGTCGTACCTGTGCAGCGGGCTGGTGCTGTGGCTGAAGCTGGGGGTGCGGCTGCCGGCGTGCGGCCTGCCACGTGCCGCCGCCATGAGCAGGCACACGTCGCGCGAAGGCCGCCGCACGTCCTGCACCCACTGGGCGCAGTCAGGGACCACACAGCCGTCCAGCACGCAGCTGCTCAGCTGCCCCTGCCCCTGCGCCTGCTGCCCCTGTCCTTGCCCCTGCTGCTGCACCATGTGTCTTAGCAGCGTGTTTTCCAGCTGGTAGGGCTTGGCGGTGAGGCACTGCGGCGGAGGCCTAGCGCTGGCGTCCGCCGCGGTGCTGAACAGGTCCACCCCCAGCGTCACGTCCGCTCCGGAGGCGGAGGCACACAGGTCGGTTGACTGGAAGGGGCTGTGGGCGCACAGCGCCCGGCCAGAGGTGTCGTGGAGGAGGCTGTGTGCGGCTGCCCTCGACTGCAGCTGCGCGACAAGGCGGGGCGAGGGCGAGGGAGCGGCAGACTGCCCGTCGGCACAGGAAGCAGGGAAGCCGCTGGTTGGCGGGCTGTGGAGGGGCGATGGCGAGGGCAGCTTGGCGATGAGCGTTACGGTGCGGCTCGCGGTCAGGCTGGGGATGCGGCAGAGGTGGTTGGACGTTGACTGGTTGGCGGTTGGCAGTTGGCTGCTGGCCACTCCCGCGTCGTTGTGCACGTAAGTGGTGGCGGAGGCCCAGCGCCGCACGGCGCGGCCGCCGTCCAGGCCGCCGAGGCGGGAGGAGGCGCGGCGGGCGGGGCCCAGTACGGGGCTGGCGGGAGGGGAGGCTTGGGCCCTGGGGAGGCAGGGGGGACGGAATGCGAGCATGGTGGGGCTGCGTTTGTTTGTTAGGGGGTGACGAGCTTGGGACCATGGCTGTGCATGTAGTGCCTGTATGCGTGCAGGAGGGTGGTGCGGCACAGGCGGCGCCACCAGCAGGCATGCGACAAGGCGCGGTGCGGTGCGGTACGTGAACTGGGGAATTGAGGAGCTGCAGCAGCAGCATGAGCAAGCAGCACCAAGGTGGAGCGAGGGTCGAGGGCCCGTCGGCCTATGGTATGTGCGCGGGCCGCGTACTCACACTGCAGAGACCGCGTAGGTCTGGCTGCGGCTGCGGCTGCGACTGAGGCTGAGTCTGAGGCTGCGGCTGTGGCAAAAAAAATGAGGTAAATGATAGGGGAATCCCTTCCCCAGGCGCCAATGGAATGGGGGAATACGATCCTTACTGGTCCACCGCCCAAACCATGGTCATGAATCTGAAAGAAAGTGCGGATGCGCAAGCGCAAGACCGCTTCATAACACACTCCACTCTCCAAGAGAAGAGCAGAGGGGCGAGCCAGCCGCCGTTGGGCATACGGTATCGAACTGGCGACCTCGTGCCCATTTGCACAAGATCACATCGGATAACGCCCATTCCCGATGGCAGCGGCTGTGGCTGGGGTTGCCGGCTGCGTCCCGGGCCTCCTGCGGCGAGGCCGTGAGCATGTAGGCCAGCGGCGAGGCGGGGGCCGGCAGCAGGGCCACCTGCATGCAGCCGGTGGGGGGGCAGGGGGGCAGGGGGGCAGGGACAGGAGTACGGTGGGTTGCGCACTGCGGACCCAGGACGCAAGCGGCAGTCCTTGGCACCCGCCCCGGCACCTGCACCCGCGCCGGCGCCCGCATGGCACCCGCCCGCACCTGCACCTGAACATTGCACACATCCAAATCTCGAGCAACAACGTCACGGCTTTGTGCTACATGTCTTACACTGCAAATGGCGCCCACCTGCACGTGCGGGTCCACCATGCAGCTGCGCGCCACGTGCCGCGCCATGCTGCCCCCCAGCGCCTCCACCAGCGCCGCCAGGCTGCCCGCCTCCCACAGCCGCCGCACGGCGCCCGCGCGCCAGCACAGTTCCTCCTCTCCATCCTCATCCTCCCGATCACCGCCATCCCGGCCGCATGCCTCCTCCCTTGCTGGGTGCCTGCTGCCGCTGCTGCTGCTGCTGCCCCTGCTGCATGAAAGCGC
The DNA here is from genome assembly GCA_036984285.1 of Chlamydomonas sp. KOR1. Taxonomy (NCBI): domain Eukaryota; kingdom Viridiplantae; phylum Chlorophyta; class Chlorophyceae; order Chlamydomonadales; family Chlamydomonadaceae; genus Chlamydomonas; species Chlamydomonas sp. KOR1. The sequence goes on from BQMZ01000347.1 coordinate 47,011, forward strand.
GAAGGCCAAAGTGGAGGCCGATGCGAGCTGCTCCAGGGCGCTGGTGCAGCCGAGCAAAGCCTCCGCCCCGACAGCAGCAGGAGCCGAAGCGGCAGGGCCTACTACAGGGCTGGCAGCGGCATTTCCGTTGGGGATTGCGGCTAGGGTGGGGCTGGCAGGGGTGTGCGGCATGGCGGGGCCTTTGGCGGGCATAGCGGAGGAAGGGCAGGCGGTGGGAACGGGGGAGGGGTTGGAGGTGGGGGTGGCGGGAGCGGCGGGCGCCCACACTATCCACAACAGGCCCAGCATCCGCGGCATCAGCTGCTGCTGCCCCTGCTGCAGCTGCTGCGGAGGCGTACGGCCGCGGAGCAGCGGCAAGGCTGCAAAGGCGTAGGCGCCCAGGGACTGCAGGTCGGGCAGGCAGTCGGTAAGAATGGGCGCCAGAGGGGTGTGGCTGCTGCTGCTGCTGGTACTGCGGCTGTCGCTGCGGCTGCAGCTATTGACGTGGCTATTGCTGCGGGTGTTGCTGTGGCTGCGGCTGTGGCCGTCGCTGGCGGGCGTAACGCTGTTGGGCACACGGAAGACCGCCGGAGCCTGCGGCGTGCAAGGGGAAAAGGGGCCAGGTTAGTCACTGGTGACGGCATTTAACTGGTTATGCTATTGTAGGGGCAGGAGTTTGTGAGGGCAAGGTTGCCTTGTGGTTAGCGTGATCGTATATGCAGCAGGCCCCAAGCGGCGGTTTGGCGTTGGGTGCGTGCGGGCAGCAGCACGCCCGGGGCACACCACAGGGTGGTCAAGGTGCAGCTTGTCTTACCCTCAGGGCTGCTGCTCGTTCCATGAGCGAGGTCTCCGAACCGCACGCGAGGGAGCCAGCTCGCGTTTGTACCCTAACGGGAGGGGCCGGGCCGTGCGTGGCGCTGCAACCTGCCGTTCCTGCAGGTGCGGAGCTGCCAGTCGCCTCCGCCACCGGCACGAACCAGCCAGCAAGGAGGTCCATCTCGCGACTCTTGGCGGGTGGAAGAGCATCTTCTACGTGTGGAATGTCCTCCTGCCAACCGTAGAGCCTGCGGATTGCACGTGTTGCGCGTCCTGACTGTACTGTCGATCCCAAGTTTAGTCACACGCAACCGAGGGCCGACAGTCAACCCGCCCATGTTCCGTGCGAAATCTTTGAAATATTATATCCTACCGTACAGCGGCAGCGCCCAGACTCTCGCGCAGGAGTTCGGCAGTTCTCATTATGTCCTGACCGTCGACCTCGCACAAAGCTTGCAAGGAGCGTTTCACCATTCCTTCGGCCTGCGATCATATTACGATGTAGTCACTGTCGTCGAACGGACGTCGGAGATTTCCTGTTGGAGCACCCTGTGCCAGCCCATGCCTGGCTCACCCCTGTCTCGGGCTGCCACCCCGTCGGCAGAGGTGGACATAATGTCAGCGCCGTGACTGACGGCTGCTCTGTCACGTCGCTTTGGTGCGCCTTGGCACCCCCTTCCGGCCCAGGCTTGGGCCGAATGCAGCAGAGCAACCGCATTGAGTCTAATGCTATGTCCTCATTGATTGCATAACTCTGTACATTTGAATAATTGGAAGAGTGTCGGTGCCAGGTGAGCAGAAGTGCACCAGCGCGCGTAAGACCGATGAGTCATGTGGAGCACACAAGGTAGCACAGCTCTAGCCATAGACACAACTCTTGTACGCCTAAGCTTGATAAAATAGCTGTATGTTCCAGTTGCTCTGTAAGTATGATTCTCTGGACCGACGGCATGTTCGTCTCGCTGCGAAGTCGCCGTTCAAGTCCTTCTGCACTAGCATAACAGTGCACTGCAGTGCATACATGCCAGGAAGTGCGCTCATGCTTAGGACTCAACCCGAGACTCAAAGATAGCCTGTACATGCTTGCAATGCTCTAGCAGCACCTTCCAAGGCCCTCAAGTGGTGCCTTCCAGGGAGGTCTCCCTTGGTGCAGGCTGATGCGTCCTGGTGCGCCCTTCCCCGCCTTGGTTCTGTTGCGTCTGGTAAGGAAAGCCCTCCACGTTCCGCCGCACTAGGTCCCCGGCGCAAGGACTGGCAACCCGCAAAGCAGCCCCATCCACTTCTAGCCTCCGCCAGCCATGGCTGCCTACGTCCTGGGCAGGGGAACCTGGTCCTGGGCCTCGCGATGGCATGTCCTGCGGACCCACCTTCCCTGCTGCTGGGTGCTTGTCGCCTAGGCCCGCTTCGTCATTCGCCGGCCCAGGCCAGTCCGGTTCCCGCCTGACACCCTTGCTTTGACCGTTACCGGCACGCTCTGATTCTTACGGCTGCGCGAGGTTGGGCATAAACCGATATAGCCGGGAGGGAATTTGGACGACCGGGCTGGAGGCTGGACAAGCCCGGTGTGGAAGCTGCGGCGACGGTTGGTTACAGCGGCTGGTACCGGCACCCACATGCCGGCCGGCGCGCCAGGCTACACGCACAGAGCCCAGCCCCGGCGCCTGCATGTGTGGGCCCAAGCCCCAAGGCCACATGAGTACCGTTATACCGCTCGACACTAACAGGCGTTGTGTTCAGCCGTGCTGAAGTGGGTAACGGTGCGGTGCACGTAGGGCGACACCCGCTCGCCGCCGCCGCCACCACCACCTACAGTACAGCAAACCTTGTAGAATAGCAACAGCAGTTTCGCATCACGTAACTCGGAACGCAAGAGCCAGCTCAGTGTCGAAGGGACACCTGCGCAGGCCGTCCTGGCTGCCTGAGAGGTTCCTCACACCAACACTGCTGCGGACCCTAATGGATCCCAACATGGTGAAGAATACCCAGATAAAACTATCGGCCAGTGTATTGGATCTGGAGCGACCAGTGCATGTGCGAACTCATCAGGAGTCTACCCTGCTCCCCAGTGCACTGCAATTGCGGTGCCCACGCGTGCCAACTCACACAGCAGCAAACATCCGCACCGCATCCACAACACATCAGCAAACACGCCAAGCAAAAAGCTAGGCAGCAACCGACTCCTAAATGCACGTGTTCTAACACACGCTAACACACGCAAAATGCACAGGTGAAGCGCCAGTCGTGACATACATCTTGCTGATATCACACCTGCTAGCTAGGCAAGAAAGCACTAAAGCTTATGGCAGGGCTAAGTCCCCAGGTGGTGTCCTTTCTGGCCCCGTCAAGTCTGTACCGATTCACGCCGGAAAAATAAGGGCAAGGAGCAGCCCGGCTGTAGGGGGACTTCCCACAAAGCCCACGTGGCAGGGCCCATACAGGCAGCTGCCGCTCTCTCACATGACAACTACACCACACCAGTGGTACAGCCAGCGCTCCGGACGAACAGGGACGCTCAACTCAAAGCAGGGCACGCAAATCAGTGATCCGCCGGAATTTCAAAGGCCAGCTGCACGTGAGTACGACCATGCGCCTGCGCCTGCAGGTACTGCGTCGTACCGTACGGTACGTACGTTGCTTGGTAGACGCACGCGTCCTGGAGATCAGCATCAGAAAAGTGGTACCCAGCCGCCCCAATCACCGACGTACGGCATTGCATTGCAAGGTGACAGCAATTCCCAGCCAACCTGTGAACTCGCTCCCGTGCTCCAGGCATGCAAGACCGTACGGCAGGCTCATGGGTACCCCAGAATCTGGCCAGAAGAAATCTGCAAGCAAGTTGTGTGTCAGGCGCTAACCAATTGATGGGAGGCTCAAACCACGCAGAGCAGTACACACGTAGGTGTACGGGACAGACAACCGAGCTGAGCCCTAGCACTGCATTTCATCACCTGGACCCCCAAAGTAAGGGCAGGCTCAGGGGCAGAACTTCCACAAGCATCACAGCATCTTTCGTATGGCAGCACCTTCCGTACGCCCCACATGGGTTTCCCTGTCCCAGAGTCCAACTGCTTCAGGAGGGTAGAAGGTTCGTTCCATGGTGACCCGCCCGATGATCAATCATGGCACCAGACCCCCACCAGGCCCCACCAACCCAACGCAAGCAATCCAATCCAAGGAAAGGAAAGCAGCTTAAAGAATAGGAAAGCAAAACACGCACCTGCTAGCTAGCACATGCACCACACGCCTGGCGCCCAGCCCACGGCTGCGTACGAACAGCGTACCGCATGCAGCACCCATCGACCACATTCATGCTTCACCCACCTACACATAAAAGCCAGCGCAGGCCAACAGCCCAGCGGTACTGGCGCCGAGCTTTGCAACCGCACTGGTCAAGCAAGCAGCCCCATGCATCAGCTGTCATCCCGACCCTTGCAGTCAGCTCACCAGCACAGCTGACATGGGCGCTTCGTGTGGAGCACGCCAGGCCACGAATGCTTCTTGTCTGTCTGCAGCAGCACGTAAACACGTGTCGATACTATGCCAAGAGGCCAAATTACGATGCTTCGATGCAAGTGGAGCATGGAAAGCATGTACGGCATGGCAAGCGAGTACGTAGCGGACACGGAACACTTCAGCAATGTCTGACATATCAGCAATCGCTGCAACCGCACGATGCGCATGAACGCCACTGGCTCCTGCTGGGCGCGTTGCCCTAGTCGCCGCGCACGCATGCATGCATGGGTGCAAGCGCTCTGCGCCACCGGCAGCCTTGCCGGCAACCTACTCAACCACCCGCCAACAGCAGCACCGCAGACGCAACTGTTGCCGCTGTACCAGCCGCTCCATCAACCCACCCACCCAGCTCGACCACCAACACCATCATTGCACATCGTGTCCCACCCCAGCCCCATCACCACCATAAAAACAACAGCCTTCGCCCGCGGCTATTACGCTATCCATGTACGTGTCTACGGCAACCGGGACTGCAGTGCAGGAGCCCGCACAAGTATTCCCTCAGCAGCTCTCGGCACCCGGTCTACTGCAACACCAACCCACATATGCTGCTGCACGGCGCGACATATGATGAATCACCGTGGCCGCCCTCGCCGACGCCGTGCAAGTGCGTCAGCAGCAGCAGCCAGTAAAATAACCTTGAGCGATGCAGAGAACCCTGCTTGCTACACCCACATACGTCGCTTAAGCAAGGAACATAGACCCAAAACTACACCTCCCACTTGTAAATTGGGCACGAGCGAGGCCCTTGCGCCTTGTGCGTACTCACGGCCCTCGACCATTGTATACAATGCCAATAATCCCCCAGACGCGGTACTTGGTCCAAAATCGGCGCGGAGCAGGTCGGTGGGTGGCAATGCAAGCAGCCTGGCCCCCTTGCCACTGCGCTGGCCTCGTGGCATGAGTATCATTGTCGCTTATTTCACCCAGTTCCCCCATGTACAGTGGCCTGCTGCCCCACATCCCATCGCGGTCCCTCCGGCCCCCCCTCTGGCGTCCTGCCGCCTAACCCCGCCCACCCCCATGTCCTGCTTTCTTGTACCCCAGGTCCCTCCCTCCCGCCCCCTGCCACAACCCGTGCACACCATCCAGCCGCCTAACCCCAGCACGTTCGTATTTAGGCGCAATTTGCGCATGGCCGGCGGATACGACGCAGGGTGCCCCTCCTGGGCACCGCGCACACGCTGTGCAGCGCAGCCCGACGCCCGGCCCGTGCTGTGCTGCACGGCCGCTGCCAAGCAAACGCCCTGCTCCGGCTCCTGCCGCCGGCCCTGCTGCTGTTGGCTGCTGCTGCTGTCAATCCGCGTTCTCCTTCCCCTTCACCACAGTACCCCACATGCGCGACTACCGAACCGCGGCGGCAGGTGTACCACTGCGTCCGGAGGCTCCCCGCGCCCTGCCGTGGGGCTGCTGCTGCTGCTGCGCCTGCTGCTGCTGTTGTAGTATCTGCTGCTGCTGGTCTGCCACCAGCAGCGCTGCCAGCTGCCCCTTGACCACCACCACCAGGTCGGCGGCGGAGGGGCGGCGGCGCGGGTCGGCGGACCAGCACGCCTCGGCAAGCAGCCTGCGGGGGGATGCGCGGGGCGGCGCGGGGCGGGGCCGGTGAGCGGGGCGGGGTAGGCCACAGCGGAGGCGCCCGCAGCGTTGGCGTGGCGGCATGAGGGCGTGGCAGGGAGAGCACTGTGGCGTGTGTGACCAGGTTCGCACAGCAGCGAAGCGGTTAGGCACACACGTGGTACCACAACGGTCTGGTGGCTGTGCTTCTGATGCTGCCTTGTCGCGCGTGTAGCCCCTGTCATTATACTGGGCTCTGCAGGCAGGAACCCTCACTGGTCGCACCTGTACGCGGGCGGCACGTTGTGTGTGAAGGCGGGGCGCAGGCCGCCCTGTACGGCGCGGAGGATGGCGTCGGGCCGCAGCTCGGGGTAGGGCCGCCGCCCGCGCCCGCACACCAGCTCCCTGAGGCCGCACGAGTGCAAGGGGCAGGTGCAAGGGGCAGAGGCAGGGGCAGGATGAGGCGCCACGTGGCATACCGCGATGTGCGGCAGGTGGCTGTCGGATGTGGCCGCGGTGACTCGCGAGGAACACCTGCCACGTGGTTTCCTGGCGTACGCTGTATGCAATACGCATCGCCAATGCGAGGTAGCCAGTGTGCGTACCGTGATGCCCCCGCGGCCTTATGTAACTATACACGCTGAGCCTAGCACGGTGAATTTGACCATGCGCTGCCTCACCACATGATGACGCCAAAGGAGTACACGTCCACCGAGGCATCGATCCGTCCGCCTGCACAGCACCAGCAGGACCGTGGACGCGGCCGCGTTGTACTTCAGAGCGGGGGCCCAATTTACGTTGGGCAGGTTATGAAGTGCTACGTACTGGAAGAAGTTCGGTCCAACAATGGCACGGACTCGAGTCAACCAGTCTCAGGTGGACTCTGGACTGGCAACCGTACTCGGCCAACGTGCAGTGCAGTTGGCAGCGGACCGCACCAGCTGCCAACGCCATCACTACACCACAAGCTGTAAGCTACCACCTCGACCAACGCACAGCTGCCAAGCGCACGCCCGTGGTCCTCACCCACCTGCCACCATGGCTTCGGGTGCCTGGGCGTGGAACGTACCGGCATATGCGGTAGGGGAACAAGGCAGCAGGAGACAACGTTACGGTGGGAGGGAGGGCCTGCAGCTTGAGGAAGCGCCAGTCCACCGTTGCGAGGAGCACGTGCGCAGCACATGTCGGCCAGCCATGCCGTACAGATAGAGGAACAGTTGCTGGCGCAGGTGCCGTACAGTGCTCGGCTACCGCAACATGCGCAGAGCACCCGCGCGCCATGCCTCGATGCTAGAACCCGACTCCCTCGCGTCCACCCATTCAATGCTGCACCTCACCCCTGCGGTCGCACAGCCACGCCCAGCCGCACCGGAGTGCAAGGTCTGGACGCGTCCAGCTATCGGCCACACATACTACCCACGACCTGCTTTCTGGCCGCCTGCTCACGCTCCCCGGCACGCACCATGTGTGTTACGGTACCGCACGCCTGCTCCTGCACCGTGCACCAGCAGCTGTCCCCGGGGTCGCTGCCCGCCGGTTCAGCGGCGGGGGGCGGGGCAGTGTAGCCGGCACCTGCCAGGCCGTGGCCATGCCCCGCGGCGCCCATATCCGCTTCGGTGGCCGCACCGTCGTCCACCTGCGGGACACGCAAGCACTTCCACGTTTTGTGGCGGTAAAGGGTGTTCTGGTGCAGTGGGCTTGCTCCGACAGAGGGGCACAGTGGCAGCCGGCCGAGTCCTGGGTGCGGCCTTGGCAGGAGAGCGGTACACATTTGGATGTAACCGTGCACCGTGGGCTCCAGGCTGTGAGACGGAGACAGTGCTTGACGTCAGGAGGGCGGCGGTTGAATGGTTCACATGCTCCATGCAAGCAACCCATCCAACATGCAGGTCCAGGGCGCTCAGTGGCGCCGAGACCCGGCATATGACCCGGGGCCCCTGTCGCTGCTGCTGCTGCTGCTGCCTCGGCTGCTGTCGCTCCACCTGCCAACGTGCCGGGATACACTTGCCCACCTGGCTGCTCTCCGACAGGATCAGGGCGTAGCCAAAGTCTGCGTGAGGCAGGGTGCCAACGCAATGTAAAAAGGGCATCAGGGCCACGCGATGGGTGAGGGTACGCGCGGTCACAAGCGCAGCCAGGGAGGGGTTCGCGTCAACTTGCATGCCAGGTACCGGCCCCGGCCCTGACCAAGAGAGAGCTCCCTTCCACCCCGCTGCATCCCACGTCCCACCCACCCGCCAGCTTGCACGTCCATCCCCGCATGTCCCCCGGGCTGGCCTTGAGCAGCAGGTTGGCGGGCTTGACGTCACGGTGCACTAAACGCCGGCCTGTAGGCAGCGGCGGGGGCGGCGGGGCGGAGCGGGAGGACAGCAACCGTTGCTAGGAGTGTTCGCAGGGAAGGGAGGCGTGTCCCCAAATCCCGGCTACGCCGCCATATCGGCGGTGTGCGAGAGGAGGAAAGCAAAGGAGGAGCAGCAGGGTACGGCGGAACATGCTGGGGCTAGACCACGCCACAGATGCTGCAAGGAGGGCGGTGTGCACCTGGCCCCGCAGCAAAATGGCAGACGCACGCACGACAACAGTCCCCAACCCCCAATCGCCACTCACTCTCTCCGGCCAGCCACGCTCCCCTCACCCCTGCCCACGCCCATCCCTCACCATGCAGGTGCCGCAGCGCCATCGCCAGCTCCAGCAGCGTCAGGTACACACCCTGGGGGCCACAGGGGGCACAGGGCGGGGCACGGGTGCATGGGCGCGAGTGGGTACGGTACGTGCGTACGTCATCCGATTCCCGCACGCTGTGAAGCCACCCGAGCCCACAGCCAAAAAGAAGTCGCCCGCTGTGGGCCACATCCCTCGAGGCCCAGCACCCCACCCTACCCGGTAGTCCAAGGAGAAGAAGCTGCCGGCAGCTGCTGCGCCGTACGCCCACCCACTTCCGGGCCCTGCCGCTGCTGCGCCGTGCTGCTGCAGCATGGGCCCCTGTGGTGCGGGTGGTGCCACGGGCACGGGCACGCGCCTGGGGAAGGCCTTGGCCGCCAGCGCGTCCGCCAGGCTGCCCCCGTCGCACAGCTCCGTGGCGATGGCGGTGAAAGGCCAGGGGCACACGAGGGACACGCCTGGGACAGGGAGGTGGGGAGGGCGGGGCAAGGTGGGCTGGTCAGGGGTGGCGGGAGGTGTCCGGGGGCACAAGGGGAGGGGTCCGAGGAGACCGGTAGCCTGGTGTAGCATGGAGGTGTGGCGGGGCAGCGGCGAGGCGTCAGCCTCGCAACTCGGATAACGCACGTGCAACACTTCAAGGCGTGCTGCAAGGTAGCGTTAGGGTCGGTCCGCGTGCGCTCGTGGGCTTGTGTCGGTTGGCCGTGTCGCACCTCGCTGCATGGCGCCTGGGTCGGCGGCCGGGTCGGTGTACGACAGCACCAGGCCGGTGGCGCCCTGCGCGTGCTTTACCCGGCCAAGGTACACGTTGTCGTAGACGCCGTACACCTGCGGGCATGCCGTACAAGGGCCGTCGTACGGGCGTGCGGGCACAGCTTGGCACAAGGCTTAAACGCCCGCACAGCGTCGCCCCGCTGCGGTGCTGCTGCCTCGACCAGCGACCGCCCCCACACCACCGTCCATGCAGAGCCGCGCACTTGCCCGCAAGGGATCGCGGATGGCACCGTCGCTAACCCTCTTGCTGCAAAGCTGCATGCACGCTCTCCACCCAGGAGGTCTCTCCCTCGCTCTCCCGCGCTTTGCCTGTGCGCAAGCCCCTTACTCCAGCCTACCCAACCCCACGCCACCTGCAGTATGTTGACATGCTGCGTGCTGCGCAGCACCGCCACCTCCATCGCAGCACGCAGCAGCTCCTGCCGCCCGCGCAACACATCCCGCTCGCCGCCGACTTCAGCGCCGCCGCCGCCGCCATGGCGGGGGCCGGTGGCGGTTGCGCCGGCGGCGGCAGTGCTGACGTCGTTGCCAAACAGCACGGCAGCGGAAGGTGGGGGGCCATCCGCTTCTGGCACTTGTATCAGCTTTACCTGCGTGCGGCGTCCATGAATACGGTGACGCGTTGTGGCAGTTTGTATCACCGTCCGTGCTGTCGGTGTCCTTGTTGTTGGTGTCCAAAATGGCATGGCTAGTGCGAATGGCGTGGGGAGCAACCCGCGCGCACCGTGGAAGCGCGGCAGAGTGCGCAGGGACGAGGGCTGGGTACGAAGAACACCCACACAGCAGGTGGCTCTTTCCCCCCTGTATGTGTGAACTCAAAGCACCCAAAGCGTCCACCCACCGCCACGCGCGTTGTGGTCAGCATGCCGCGCAGCACCACCCCGCTGGCGCCCTCCCCGATGATGTCCGTCAGGTACAGCTCGGACAGATCACTGCCATCCGGAGAGGCGCCTCCCCTGTGCGCCGGTGCAAAGTACGGTAGCAAGGCCAGCTGTCACCAGTGCAGGCGGGGAGCGCGAGGCCTGTGCAAGCGCCTGTCGCGACACAGGATTCAACAGACTCGCAGTGAGCATGCATGCACACTAGCACCTGCTTCGGCCAAGAGCAAGCATGACACGTGGTTGGGGTTGGCTGCCACCATGCGCTTCACAAGCCCACGGCACGTGGCATGCGCGATTGACTCACCCTTGGCGTGCGGCTGCGGCAGCGGACAGCGGCGTCTGGTGCCAGAGGCGGTGGCCTACGGCACCACCTGCGCTGCTGCTGGCCCCCTTGTCCCTCTCGCTGTCCCTCAGCGTGGTCACCATGCTGTCCACCAGCACACCCATGTGGGCGGCCATGGAGCACGAGCCGTCCAGCTCCTGCACACACGTGTACGGTACACGACCGCACACAACCGCGCCCAAAGCGTAATACTGGATCATACACGCACGCATACGCACGCATATGCATAGTGCATCTCACTACACGTTGAGTGCTGTCACGGCCATGGAGCAGGGGCCATCCAGCTCCTGTGCAGTTGCCCACCGGACATCGGAAAAGGACATCCCCACCCGGGGGAGGCCCCCTGTCCCCACCTGCACGTCCAGCACTGCAGTGGCGACCGCCGACACCGCCCCATCGCTGTCCGCCGTCAGCCCCAGGGCGGCGCTGAGGCACTCCCCGGAGAGGTGCACAGAGGAGGGCGCAGTGCTGTACAGCACATGTGTCACTGACTCCACCGTCGGCACGTGCTGGGGTGGCAGCATTGGTTGCAGTTGCGCCGCGGGAACCATCACCTGCGTTGCACAACCCATGCTTCACGCGTACACCCATGGTAGCAGGTGCGGGCGTGCGGATGGGACTGGACTTGGTCTCATGCGCCGGCACGCCTCGGTTGTCCGTGCTGGCAAGCCGTCCTGACTGGATGCACGTTAGGACGTTACAGGCTATATCGCATGGCCAGCCGACAGATTTGAGGCGCTGCATTGCAGGACACGGCCCACTGCCGCTGCCGCTCACCTGATGCGATGCTGAGCCGCGGGCCGAGCTGGCAGGCCAGTCCCTGGCCTGCGCCTCTGCCGCACCGCCTGTCGTTGTGTCAGGGTGCACCACAGCGGGGGAAATGCGGCGAGAGTGGGCACCGCGTGTCTTAGCCGCACCCTGTATCTTCGCAGCAGCGGCAGCAGCGGCGGCCTCCTGAGGCTGCGCACAACGGTTGCTGCTCGTTCCCAGATCAGACGGCGCGTGGATGCCAGACATAGGGCACACTGCTGCTGCTGTGGCGGCCGCGGCGGCCGCGGCTCTGGTGGCAGCGGCAGGAGCACCCAGAGCGGCGGCAGCGGAGGGAGGGGGGCTGTGGATGCTATTGGTCGCGAGGCAGGAGCCAAGCTGTGGGGAGTCGGGGGCACAGCAGCTGGCGTGGCGTGGCGACAGCGGCAACGGGGCGGAGGCTGCGGGGGTGAGGTCGGTGTCCCCCGCCGGCGGCAGCAGCAGGGTGCATGGCAGCACGGCAAATGCCCCGGGCTCGCCTGCGCGCAGCGTGGCCCACTCGGCCGCCAGGTGGTCGGTGGAGCGCAGCTTGTGCAGCAGGGCGGGGGACAGGGTCTGTGCGGGGCCGGGGGCAGCAGAACAAGAAGCGGTGTGCTGGGGAATGCTGGTGGGCACAGCTGCCTGGGCATCCGGGTGCGGCTCTGTGATGTGATCTCCTAACCCTCACGTTCTCCCAACACCCTATCCGCCAGCCCGCGACCCACCGTCCGCAGCAGCTCCACGCAACTGCTCCGCACGCCCGACAGCAGCCGCGCCGGCAGCGGGCTGGGGAAGGCCAGGTACGCCACCAGCACGGATCCGTCGCCCACCGCCACACCCAGCACCACAAGCGACCTCGCGCCGCCGCCGCCGCCGCCACCACTAATCGGGGACGCCTCGCCAGCCCCACCGGCAAAGCGGCTGCGCCCGGGGGACAGGCCGTACAGCGGGCTGACACCGCCGCCGTCGTACCTGTGCAGCGGGCTGGTGCTGTGGCTGAAGCTGGGGGTGCGGCTGCCGGCGTGCGGCCTGCCACGTGCCGCCGCCATGAGCAGGCACACGTCGCGCGAGGGCCGCCGCACGTCCTGCACCCACTGGGCGCAGTCAGGGACCACACAGCCGTCCAGCACGCAGCTGCTCAGCTGCCCCTGCCCCTGCGCCTGCTGCCCCTGTTGTTGCCCCTGCTGCTGCACCATGTGTCTTAGCAGCGTGTTGTCCAGCTGGTAGGGCTTGGCGGTGAGGCACTGCGGCGGAGGCCCAGCGCTGGCGTCCGCCGCGGTGCTGAACAGGTCCACCCCCAGCGTCACGTCCGCTCCGGAGGCAGAGGCGGACAGGTCGGTGGAGAGGAAGGGGCTGTGGCCGCACAGCGCCCGGCCAGAGGTGTCGCGGAGGAGGCTGTGTGCGGCTGCCCTCGACTGCAGCTGCGCGACAAGGCGGGGCGAGGGCGAGGGAGCGGCAGCCTGCCCGTCGGAATAGGGCCCAGAAGTGGAGTCGCTGGTTGGCGCGCCGTCAGGGCCGTGGCGGGGTGTGGGTAATGGTGAGGGCAGCTTGGCAATGAGCTTTACGGTGCGGCTTGCGGTCAGGCTGGGGATGCGGCAGAGGTGGTTGGACGTTGACTGGTTGGCGGTTGGTAGTTGGTTGCTTGCAACCGCCGTGTCGTTGTGCACGTGGGTGGTGGCGGAGGACCAGGGCCGCAGGGGCCGGCTGCTGCCATGGCCGCCGGGGCAGGAGGCGGGGCTGGCGGGGCCCAGCAGGGGGCGCGCAGGAGGGGAGGGCTGAGGCCTGGGGAGGGAAAGGGTTGCACCAGCATGGCACGGGGGCACATGTGTGCGTCAAAGCAGGTATGCCCAAGGGCTGCAGTACAGGCCAGGCAGCGGCAATCACAGCAGCATTTTCATCACTGCGCTGTACGGTGCGGGAAGGGTGCGGCAGCAGCAGGAGTGGGGCCGTGCGGGGGCTGCGGGCGAGTGGGCTACGCAGCAGGTGCCCACAATGCATGGCTGGTGGGCTACACAGCAGGTACTCACGCTGCTGGGGTGCCGTGCGCCTGGCTGCGGCTGCGACTGAGGCTGAGTCTGAGGCTGCGGCTGTGGCAGCGGCTGGGGCTGGGGTTGCCGGCTGCGTCCCGGGCCTCCTGCGGCGAGGCCGTGAGCATGTAGGCCAGCGGCGAGGCGGGGGCCGGCAGCAGGGCCACCTGCATGCAGCCGGTGGCGGGGGGCAGGGGGGCAGGGACAGGAGGGGGTTATGCAGCAGTTGGGCTGTGGGTCACGCAGGCGCGAGGCGGCGATAATGCGCCTGGCACTTTTGACTTTTGTCGTGCTGCACCAACCGGAGGCGGGGGTGCGCACAGGAAGTCAGGGCCATATGGAAGGGGTGGGGGGTTAGGCCGTAGGACACCAGATGAAGTTCTCCAATCGACATGGTCGATGATGATGATGATGATGATGGAGGGGGTGGGGGGGTGGGGGGGCTAGGGAGCGCAAGCAGTGGGGGCTAGGAGATGGGAGTACAGCGGGTAACTGGGGCGCATTGGCAGACACATGCAGGACCGATCCTGCGGTTCATGCCAAAGGCCCCTAAATGACACAGCGCCCAGCATGCGCGCTGCCAGTGCAGCTGGCAAGGCAAGGCACCCAAATCCACGCCTGCACCCAAACACTGCACGTGTGGCCCACCTGCACGTGCGGGTCGACCATGCAGCTGCGCGCCACGTGCCGCGCCATGCTGCCCCCAGCGCCTCCACCAGCGCGGCCAGGCTGCCCGCCTCCCACAGCCGCCGCACGGCGCCCGCGCGCCAGCACATCTCCTCCTCTCCATCCTCATCCTCCCGATCGCCGCCATCCCGGCCACGTGCTTCCTCCCCTGGGTGCGTGCTGCCGCTGCTGCTGCTGCTGCTGCTGCATGAAAGCGCAAAGGCCAAGGTGGAGGCCGATGCGAGCTGCTCTAGGGCGCTGGTGCAGCCGAGCAGCGCCTCCGCCCCGGCAGCAGCAGCACCAGAGCCTGCGGAAGGGCTTGCAGTGGCAACGCAGGTGTGGCTGGCGGCAGGGGTGGAGCAAGCAGGAGGGATGTGCGCCACGAAGGGGGTGTTGGTGGGTGGGTCGGGGGCCGGGTAGGCGGTGGGCATGGCTGCGGGGATGGAGGTGGGCGCGGGGGGAGTAACGGGCGGCGGCAGCGGCGCCCACGCGATCCACAGCAGGCCCAGCATGCGCGGCTGCTGATGCTGCTGCCCCTTTTGCTGCCCCTGCTGCAGCTGCTGTGGAAAGTTGCAACCACGGAACAGCGGCAGGGCTGCAAAGGCGTTGGCGCCCAGGGACTGCAGATCGGGCAGGCAGTCGGCGGGGGCGGAGAAGGCAGGGGCAGGGGCGGGGCCGGGAGGGGTGTTGCAGTGGCTACTGCTGCTGTGGCTGTGGCCGTTACTGGTGAGTGAAGCAATGTTCGGCACACGGAAAACCGCGGGGGCCTGCAGCGTGCAAAGGAAAAAGGGCCAGGTGAGTCGTTGATGACGTCCTACAAGTGGTACTGCTAATTCAGTGGCCGGCACCCTGTGAGGGTAAGGGTGCCTTGTGGTAAGGGTGCTGCTTGCGCCACACAGCAGAACCCCTCGAGTGTGCACTCTTCAACATGCATGGTCAAGGCACAGATCGGGATTACGGGACGTCTTACCCTTAGGGCTGCTGCACGCTCTATGAGCAAAGTCCCTGAATCGCACGCGAGGGAGCCAGCTGGCTTGTGCACTCGAACGGGAGCGGCCGGGACCTGCGTGGCGCTGCCACCTGCTGTCCCTGCAGGCGCTGAAGTGGATCTGGCTGTCGCCTCCGCCACCGGCACGAACCAGCCGGCGAAGTCCGTTCCGCAAATCTTGGGGGACGGAAGGGCATCTTCTACTTGCTTGTCGTCCTCCTGCCAACCGTAGAGCCTGCGATTGGACGTGTTGGACGTCCAGTATGTATGAGATAATGTCGATCGCGAGAAATCGCACGAAACAGAGGGCCGATAAAAGCAACCCCCGTGTTCTGTGAGCAGTAGTTATCAGGTGCTATATCGTACCGTACAGCGGTAGCGCCCAAACTCTCTCGCAGCAGTTCGGCAGTCCTCAAGGTGTCGTGCTGACTGCCGGCGACCTTGCACAAAGTTTGCAATGACCTCCTTACGATCTCTGCGGCCTATTAGTCGGATTTGTATGGAAGACAATTGTCACCAAACCGATGTCTGGGAGCAGTCGTAGCAAACTGGCGCGGTTGCGTGACATGTCTGGCTTACCCCTGCTGTCTCGGGCTGCTTTCCAGTCGCCACAGATGGACATGCGATCTGCACCGTGAAGGATGCCTGTCCTATCACGTCGCTTTGGTGCGTCTTCGCCCCAGCCTCCGGCCCAGGCTCGGGCAGAAAGCAGCAAAGCAACCGCATTGGTCCAAGGCTATCTCGTCATTGATTGTATGACTCTGGCTTATAATGCGACTCCGTCATGTTATATTTGACGAGTTGTGAACTGCAAACGCCTGAATTGCAACGCCCACTGTCAGACAAGTGACGCATACTGTACAAGAGTACACGACACCTCAACTGTAAACCTCTCTGCTCTTACAAACTGCACTTGCTATGCAACTGTAATCCTCAAGATAGGCTGCATTCCTTCGCTTGCTGGGTGCGTGTTGCGAACTATCAACTCGGAATCAACCGTCGCTATGAATTCCGTCGGCGGTGGGAATGCTGCTGATGACGGAAGTGCACTTTGTTTCGGTTGACTCAACCCCCAGGCTTGCCTGCACTGCGCGCACCGTGCCAGCAGACACCAGCCAAGCGGTGCAGGTCAGGGAAGGTCTTCCATAGTGCCAGCCGTGCTGGCGCGCCCTGGTGCCTGGACCCGACTACCCCAGCTGCCTCGGCAACGGAAGCCCTCCACGTCCCGTCGCAATCGATCGTTGTACTGGCTGACAATGCGCAAAGCAGCCTCCATCCATTCCTCGCCTCCGCCGGCGATTCCGCGCCACGCCCGCGCTTTACATGCCCCCTTACTGGTCGTGCAGCCCCATTTTGATACAACGTCCCCATGTTGGTGCCCCGTCCCCACCATCCTTGCTCGCTGTCACGGACCATGTCATCGTCGTCGGTGCAGGCCCCCACGCCGCACGCCCGCACCACAGCCGCAGCACTAGCACTCTCGGTACATTCAGTGGATGGGGCCTCCTCCGTGTGACGAGGACGCTTCTGGTGATGTTGACACGTGTCAGTACCAGCGTGTGTACCTGCCGGCTAATCAGGTTCATGCTATCATGCGGTTGCGTGTTTGCAATTGGCCTTTGGAGGTGTATAGGAACACTGCACGTGCACGTAGTGAGCGTGTGTGCACAAGGTGTGCTGCTGGAAAGCCTGAGGATGAATATCATGTGGTCTTTGAGTGCGCTGCTTATAACGACCTTCGGTCTAGCAGTGGGCTCTGCTTTGAGCAGGATTTCAAGTCATGGTGGGACACTTCCTGTCCTGTTAAGGTTGGACGTTTTCTTGTTGCTGTACAACAGCAACGCAACGCTACATGATTGATTCCTGATAGGTGTGGTCGGGACCAGTAAGGATCGTGTGGCCACACCACCTGGAATGTAACACAAAATGACAAATGACTAGCCCGTCCCGCGCTGAGCACCCCGCCGCAGCACCAGCCGCAAGAGCACCTACCAGCTACCACCCAACCCCAACCCACCACACACCGTGTGCGCGACACCTCCACGCTCGACCCCCTACCCACACGTTCACGCCCGCTGTCCTCAACCCCCTCCATTCCCCTCACCGTTTGGCCTTCCCGGCCGCCTTGCCCCCCTTGCCCCCTTTGGCTCCCTTGTCCTTCTCCTTGCCTTTTCCTCCCCCGTCCCCGTCCTCCGCCTCCGCCGCCCCCGCCCCCTCGCCGTCCTTGGCCGGCCCGTTCGCCTGCCCTTTGGCCCCGCTCTGCCCCCCTTGCTGCTCCTGCGCCCCCTGCATGAGGTCGGGGGACCTGTCTGCAGCGATGCAATGCACGGCCAGGATGTCCGGTGTGGAGGCCTTGGCCTTGGACGTGCCCAGGACCACCTGGGGGACGAAGGGAGGGGGGAAGGGGACGCGGCACGTGGAGAGGGGCGCACGGGGGCCGAGGATGTGTCGGCTCGCGGCGGTGTAGCGGTATCTCAACCCAACATGCACGTCGCGCCCTCATGCCACCCTTGCACTGCAGCGTAAGGTACAGGCAGGGCCTAACGCCCACCAGCACACACACTGGTGACCCACACAGGCTCCAAGGGTAACCAGCGTGAGCACCTTGTCCCTCCCCCTTCCCCCAGTACGCCCCGCGCCTGCATGGTTATGGCGGGTTGACGGGCAGGTGCGCCCCGATGCCCACCAGCACACAGGCCGTTGACCCACCCACCCGCCCAGGCTGCTGACTCACACGTGCACCCCGTCTCTCCCTTTCCTGCCCCACCTTCATGTTGTACTGCAGGTCGAAGTGCAGGTAGGGCTCGCCGCAGCCGTCCACCCGCGCCACCAGCTCCGCCAGGTCGTGGATGGGCTGGCCGTTCAGGGACAGCACCTGCAGCGGGAGAAGGGGAAGGGGGAAGGGGGAACGGACAAAGGGGAATAAAGGGGCGGCAACAGGGAGTGGATGGGCTGGTCGTTGAGCGACAGCACCTGACAGGGTTGCATGGGCAGCAGGGGAGGACGGAAGGTGGTTGCATGTGGGCAGAAATGTTCCTGTAGCATATGCACACAGTCAAATCGGACAAAGATGAAGAAAGGGGTGGCAATATGGATTGGATGCACTGGCCGTTTAGGCTCCAGCACCTGACGGGGGAAAGGGCAGCACGGGAGGGCGGGAGTGAGCGTACGAGGGCGAGGGGTTGGGTTAACCGCAGGGCTGTAGTGTGCGTACACGGCCGCGGGGTAACCGCAGGGGACAAGGGTCGGGCGGAGGAACGCGCGTGCACGGGACAGCATGCGACAGGGGCCCCTAGTGTAATGGCTTGGACGTGTACGCCACAACACAGCCTGGCCGCTGCCAGCCCACCCGTCAAGTTAGCCCACACTGCCTGCGTCCCACACATCACCACGCCCACCCACGAACCCCTAGAACCCCTCCTGGGCCCCCACCTGCGTGTTGCATATGTCCTCGTAGCCCAGGTTGACGTCCGCCGCCAGCACCTGGCTCATCACCACCACCTGCTCCCCCTCCCTGCCCGCCATGCCGTGCAGCAGCGCGTCCAGCAGCTTCACGGGGGCCTCGTAGTCGTAGTCCTTGCCGTACCTGCACGGGTGGGTATGGCCGTAACGCCCCAGACTAACATGGCTGCACCAAAATGGAAACGTGTACTATGCTGCCTGTTCCTCCTCATGCACCTTAAGCCGTTTTCCTCTCGCCACCTACCCTGCCTGCCCTACATGCTGATGACTCGTCGTACACAACCAGCACAGCAGTCCTCCCCCCCTCCATCTTCGGGCCCCCGCCTCCGGCCCTCCTTTAGGCCCCGCCCCCTCTCCTCCGCCCCCTCCGCCCCCGTGCTCCTCTGACGCCTTACACGGTATCCTCGCGTTCTGCGTGGCCCCTCCCCACCCTCCTGTCCCCAGCACCCACTCGCTCTTGAGGTACGGGACGGTGACGGTGGTGAACACGAGGCCCGCCACGATGAAGTACGAGGGCGGCAGACCGCGCGTGTGGAAGGGCACCAGCCGCACGCCGGCGCGCAGCCCCACCTCCACCTCCTTCACCTGCCCCCCCTGCAGCACGCGCAGCCGGGCGTGCTCGTCCGTGTACTTGGTGGACACCTGGGGCCAGGGTGTAGGAAGGTGCGGGTTGGCACGATTACGCACGAGGTGTAGGATGCAACCTGCGGCATGGGTTTGCTTGTCAGTGTGATTGGAGCTCCGTGATAAGGGGCGTGCTGGCAGCCACAAGTGTTGGTGAGGGGTTTCTTGCACATCGCGTGTACACATACTGCGGCACACCAATTGCGGTCAGGTCACCCTGCGGGGCGCCTTCTGGACGGGCGCGGCGACAGGGTTTCGGCACCCACCTGCGGCACCTGGCTCACGACGAGTCCCCGATCCCCACAGCCAGCTCACATCTCAAGCCGCACTCATGCACCTCGCTAACCCACTAAACCGCCTCCCAGTCGCAACCGGGATGTTCGTCCAGGCGGCTTCACTCCTGCGCTGCCTCAGATAGGACGACACGAAACCCCATCCCTCATCTTCCCATCGTAGTCCCATTGCCCGGCTCCAATTCCTCAAGACAGTTGCAGTGTACACCCATCCCAGCTATCCCACGCTGCACCCTCAGGTAGGGAACTCAGTTGCGCTCCCCGCTCCCAGAGGGCGCTGTGCCATGTTGGGCTTCGGACGCACCGCACCCCACGCTAACACACACCCATCGCACACTGTCTCGCACGCCTGCCCCACCAGGTAGGAGAAGCTGATGCGCTCCCCGCTGCGGAAGGGCACGGTGCCGTCGTTGGCGATGGGCGTGCCGTCGAAGGCCAGCAGCACGTCGTTGGGCCGCAGCACGGCCGACACGGCTGCGGTGGGCTCCACGCGACGGATTAGCACGCCCTTCTGGTCGGGCTGCAGATGTAGTGGGTTGACGGGGCGGTGTGGTGGCGCAAAGGGCGTGATAACATCAATGTCGGTGCACAGAAGCCAGCGCATGGGGTGCGCAACTCCAACCAGCGATGCTAATACATTGGTATTACAGGACGGAGGGGTATGAAAGGAGTAAGTGGTGGGCTAAGCGAGCTGAGCGTCACGCCTCACGCGGGGTGGGCGGGATACCGGTGGCGAGCGGCAGACAGGTCTCCCAGCCGCGCGGGTGTTGCACCCATCGACAAGGCAGGGCTTCGAGAAAGGGGCACACCCGTAGACTCACGAGTACGTAGGAGACCTCATGCTGCCGAGCATCCCTCTAACCCGTACCTGTACTTGTACCTGAACCACACCTTCATCGCACAGCCGCGTAGCTCGCTCGACCCCCGGGCACCAGGCACGTCAGCTGCAAAGCCTCATAATGCACACCCTGTGCTAAAACACACGCACCTGCATGTTGAGCGCCGCCCGCATGTCGGGCTTCTCCAGCTGCTGCCTCGCACCCTGCTAATACACACCCTTACTTACTTACATACATCGCGTTAGCGCGCGCTACTATGGGGAAGCGTCGCAATCGCGGCGCGGACCAGCCAGGGCGCAGCAGCGAGCACACTCCGAACCGCCAACCTAACCGCTTTAGTCCTCTTTCTGATAGCGATTCGGATGCGGAGATGAGCAGCCCCTGGGACGAGCGCGCGACGGCCTTCGAGGCTCGTCGCGACTGGCAGCTCGCTACGCCTACCCGAAACAAACCTAGCAGGTCACAGCCCAGCGAGCAGCCTTGCCTCCCCGCAGCAAGTGCCTGCAAGTCCGGCGCGAAAGGGGCACTGTTCCCCCCCGATGGCATGCCATCCGGTGCCCCTGACGCGCTGGACGCTGAGGCGTACCTCGCAGAACTCACAGACGAGCTTAACAAACTTATCGGGAAGGTTACTGAGTCGCCCCTCCAGGGGTCGCTTGTGCGGTGTCTGAAGCTAACGGGGGTGCGCTCGCGGCGATGGGGAAGCAGGTCAAGCAGCTGGACAAACAGACAGCACAGAAGGACGCAGCAACGCAAAGCAGCATCAGCCGCTTGGGAAAGGAGGTGCGCGACATGCGCGCTCAGCTTGGCTCGCGGCTGCAGGACTCGGAGGAGAAGCTGCGAGCCCACATCAACGACCTGCAGCAGCAGCTGCAGGCGTTCGCAAAGGCCGTCCCGGCTCTGCTGGAGGCCGAGACCACCTCGTGCCGTGCACGGCACGCGCAGTGTGAGGCCTCCGTGTCCGCCCTGCAGCAGCAGCAGTCGGCTCCGTCGCGTCCCCAGGAGCTGGGGATTGACGAGGGGAAGGTGCTGCTGCGGGGGTTGACGGAGGGCCAGTGGGTCACTGTCCGGGATGGCGGCATCTGGTTCAACCCAGGGCCTGGGGAGCCGGCCTCAGACCGGCAGCCCGCGGGCAAATACTTTCGCCACTGGCGTAGGAGGGACGGGTTGTACAACGTGGTGGTGGAGGTGTCCCCGGAGCAGAGCGCCAGGTGGCGGCAGACGGCCAAGAAGGGCGAATGGGCACGGAAGATGGGGCTCAAGATCTCGCCATACCTCACGCCACTAGGGCGCACTCAGGCGGCAGATGCAGAGCCGCTTCGACAGCCTCTGGGAGCAGGGCCTCAAACCGCGCTGGCAGGGGGTGTGCGGCATCGTCTGCCAGCGCAGGGCGGGTCAAGCCAGGACAGCGACCGCAGCAGCATGAGCAGCGGGGCAGCGACCGCAGCAACATGAAGAGCGGGACTGAGGGAGGACGTGGGGCTTATCCTTAGTGCTTTGGGTAGACTGAGGCGCTAGTGGACGCTTTAGGCGGGGCCCAGCAGTGAGGAGCGGTTGGGGGCCCGTTAGCAGCATGGCCCTTCCTTGCGAGGGTTTGGGCTTTTTCCTGCTTGCATACTTGTTTTACGTAGGAGCCTAGGCCCAGTGCCGGGCGAGACGCATTGCAGGACATACCAGGCTTTGGTCTGGTCGCATGTGCAGGCTTCGTGCCTGACAGGACATACCAGGCCACGTGCCTTGGACGTCGTACAGCGGACGGCAGTTGTTCGCTCACCATGAGGCAGTTTCGTGTGCCTCTGCTGCGCGGCCTGGTCGTGTTGTGGAGGTGCTTGGCTGTCGTCTTCCTGCCCCAAGGGGTGGGGGCTCGTTTGGAGTGTGACCCGTGCGTGCGTTGCAGGAGCTGTTGGTTTGCGGGCATGAGAGGCTGCCTAGGGCAACCCAGGGGAGCGTCCCCGAGGGCCACCTAGGCTTGTGCCGGCGTTTTTGGGCCGTCTCTCTGCTTGCTTGGTGGAGTGCTGCGAGTCGGAGGGGTGTGGCCTGCTGGGCGTGCTTGTGCTCTTCTCGGCTTTGGGCTCTCTGGTGGGGGTGGGGGTACCGGGCTGGGGGTGCAGGGTGGGTGCCGCTGCTCGGCAGCTGGCTGCGCGCGTTTCTGGGGTCTGGGCTGGGGAGCAGGGGGTCGTTGGTTAGGGGCGCTGGGTGGGGGCTCTTTGCCTGGGGGGACCGTCGGGCTTGCTGTTCGCGTGGCGCCGCTAATGTGCTTTTGACCCCGGCAGGGGGTCGGGCGGCTTGCCTGGGCCTAGGGCGTTTCCCGCGTGGCTGTCCGTTTCCTTGTTCTTGCTCCGTCCAGGCTTGTGCCCTGGGTGCGCGCTAGCGTGCGTGTGGCCTCGCCTGTGCCGTCTTTCGGTGGCTCTTCGCCTTGCGAGGGTGTGCCTAGGGGCGTGCCCTTATTTTGGGGCCGCTCGCTGCCTTGAGGTCCCTTTCAGGGCCTCCGTGCTGTGAGCCGGCTCTGCGGAGCGGCGTAGCAGTGTAACAACCGTACGACACCCTGTGCTAACACACACGTACCTGCATGTTGAGCGCCGCCCGCAGGTCAGGGTTCTCCAGCTTCTGCCACTCCACGCCCAGCGACGGGAAGCCCGTGTAGCGGCCGTGCCGCTCGTAGTCGGTGAGGAAGTGCTCCACCACGGGGATGGGGATGATGTATCCTGGGGAGGGGCAAGGGTGTATTGGTGGGGGGTGTTGGTGGGAGGGTTGGGCGTCAGGGAGGTGTCAACCAGAAGGTGTGCCTGCGCCAAGGCCGCTTGCGCCGTCAGCCCAGAGGAATGAAGATCAGGTGTGGACTATGGTGCGTTTCCCCTGTCGGCCTGTCCCTAGCCATGCTTACCGATGTTTTCCGCGTCCTCGTGCTGCAAACGGTGGCGGAGGTGGTGGTGGTTGACGGAGGCAGAGCAGGGGGCGTCGGACAGGGGGGAAAAAGAAAGCAGTAACGCGAGTCCGACAGGGGGGAGGGCAGTGGAGCTTTCAGTGAGGGCAAAACGATCAGCAGCGTTTGGGCATCTTGTGACACAGCTGCAAGGCACACGGAGCGATAACCGCACATGGAGGGGAGGGAAACATCGGGCCGAATGGGCGGTGCAAGTGTCGGTGCTGTGTGGTAGGGTAGCGTGCTCCCGGCCGCGTGTGCACCACCATGCAGGAGTGCGCCACGGCACGAGAGAGGCGGTGCGACTGACACACCCTCACACGGGACACCCAGCGTGACTGATCAGACGAGGAAACCCGCAGGTGCCAGCGCCCCTTCCCGTCCCTGCCTCCAGTCGTCAGCACCACCAGCTTACGCCCCATCTTGACGTTTCGCACCGCACCACACCGCATCCTGCTACACCGCACCTTGAGGCTCTGGAAGGCTATCCCCACGCACTCGCCCGCCTCGTTGAAGGCTGGGCCGCCGCTGTTGCCGCTGTTGATCTGCATGGCATGCGGCAACCGCGGAGCGGCAAAGTAAGGGAACCGAAAGCCGGCACAGATTGCCATTTGCCCCTGCCCGTGCGGAGTGCAGCAAGCACAGCACAGCACAGCACAGCACACCAGACTGCACGCCCAACACCCATGCCATACTGGCGCGAATGCCCACGCTCTCCCAAGCTGAGAACACGCCAAGCACCCAGACCAAAGCCTGGCATGTCAGAACCGCTAAGCCACTGCCTGAAACCCCTGCCAGTACGGTATACTCCCTTCTCCTGCTCCCACCGCAGCAGCCCAAAAGCAATACACTCGTCAGCTCGCTGCCACCGCGCCCAAAACCCCAACATGCGCATGCATGCGCAAGCATGTCACCCAGGACAAGGGCCACGCAAGGCACTGCACGCACGCCACGCTGCTCACCGCTGCGTCGATCTGAATGCCGAGCAGCTCGCTGCTTCCGTGCGTGTAGGCCGTCACCTCGATGCGCGACACCACGCCGGACGTGACGGACATGGTGTCGCCGCCGATGGGGTAGCCCACCACCGTCACGGCGTCCTGCAGCGTGGGCAGCTGCCCGAAGGTGACCGGCTGCACGCCCTCCCAGAACGCGTCGTCAGCAACCGTCAGCAGGGCTGGTCGGGGAGCGAGGGTGGACGTGGGGAGGACAGGGAGGGATGGAATGAGGGCAGCGACAGGACGGAGGGGCAGGGCGTGGACAGGAGTGTAGCGGCCTGCCTGCCGTTGGCGTTGCAGCCACGCAAGAGGTTGGTGGGCATAATCTAGGCGGGCGGCGACTCCCGTGCGACGGCCCCCGTGCCGCGGCGGCCCCCAAGCGCCATCTGTCTGACTACCTAAGGCACCGCCCCGTCTGCCCTTCCCTAGCTCCCATCCAAGGGGCATGCCGCCCCAGCCTCTGAGACCCACCACGCTTTTGCATGCAGGTGCACTTGCTCTCCCCGTGCCCAACAGTGTCGCACGCAGCGGCCGCTGCCGGCTAGGCGGCAACAGTCGGGGCCGCCCACCACCATGGTGGCCACATGACACCCTACCACCGAAAGCACACGCACCCTCACCAGCACGTCCCTGCCTACCAACATCTCACTTGGTGCCCAGCCCGGCTGCCTTAACCCACGCCCACTGAGTACACACGCGCCTTGCCCCACACCTCCCTACCCACCGATGTCGCACTCGGTGCCCACCGCCAGCACGGTGGCCACGTGCTTGACGTCGCTGCCGCGCCGCTTCACCTTGACCTGCGGGGCAACCGCGGAGCGGCACAGTGAAAGAACCGGAAGCCGGTAGGGCCTGCTGAGAGTGATGTCAGCGGCGAGCAAAGGGTGTAAGAGGTTTACACAGCACGTACTGTTTGACCTGCGGAGGCAAGGGGCCAATTGGAGTACAATGGACGTGTTGGGGCCCTGGCCACAAGCATAATGTGGCTCAGGTTGTGGCAGACGGCCCCTAGAAGATAGGTAGATCGTCCCTCTGTGCGACGACGGCAACCGTCCCACTGCTATTGAGTTGGCGCAAACACAGCGCAATATCTGCGTTACACAGGCACCCCCATGTGCGACGGGGCTCCCCTGGGCACCCCGTCGCACGTGCACCTTGCCATCATTGCCTTTGAACACTCTACCCCCGACGCCCCCGCTCCGGCCCCGGGTACTACTGTCTTGCAGCACAAGCTAGCACGCACGCTCACGCCCATTGCACGTGCATGACCAAAGCCCTTGCGAGTGCAGGTGCCCAGCTGCCACCCCGCCTGCGTATAGAGGTCCACATAGTGTGCAGCGCAGCAGCCGACCAGCATGCACACGCACGCAGGTCCAGGTCCTGTCACGTGCAACCCCCACTCCCCCCCCCCTCACTCACACACCCACCTGCGTGTAGTGGTCCACGCAGTGTGCGTTGGTGAGGATGCGGCGGCCGGGCAGCAGGAAGCCGGAGGAGGAGGACGAGTACTGCCGCTTGCGCTGCCAGGGCAGCGAGTAGTTGGGCTCCGTGTGCACGCAGAACACCTGGGGGCCAGGCGTGGGAAGGGCGGGGTGAAGGGGGGCGAGGCACGGCGTGTCGCAACGCTCTTTTACCACGCGGGCGGCTAAGGGGGCAGCTGAGGGAGGGAGGAGGGCGTTACCGGGTGGCGGGGTAGGCGTGTCGGGACCACACGGGGGTGTTGACGGGCTGTTTGGCGCTGCACGAAGGCTTGCCTCTGGAGCCCTGGCCCGGTGCAGAAAGCGTGCCGCAGGGCTTCCCCAAACCCCCGCGCCCCGTGGCAGGGCAACGCGCCCCAGTCGGACAGTCCACGCCCAATAGTACTACACCAGCATACTGCACAGCGTGCCGAGTGCCGCATGCCACGCAACTCGCACGCCGCACCAGGCGCTGCCGCTGCCGCTGCCGCTGCATGCGCGCTTGCAGGACTGCGTTTCACACCCCCGAGCCCTCCACGCACCCTGACCGCAGCCTCCAGGATCTGGTCAACCACCCCTTAAACCCTGCACCAGGACATACACCCCACTCAGCTGCACACCATCCATGCACCCACCCCCATCACCTCCCCGCGCACCTTGACCACGGCCTCCATGATGGTATCGCTGTCCGCACACGCGGCGCCGCCCGCCCCCGCCCCCGCCCCCGCCCCTGCAGCCTCGCGCCTGCTGCGCCCCGCTCCGCCGCGGCCACCCCCGCCTGCCCCGCCCGCGGCGCCACCACCGTTCGCAGCCCCCTCGTATGGCCCGTTGGCATCCGCGGATGTCGTACCGCCGCCACCATACTTACGGCGGCCACCAGTACGGCGCTGCTTGCTGTCGGCCGGGCCGGCGTCGGGTGCGGCGGCCGCGGCGGAGGGCCCCTCTGGCCCTCCCTTGGCCCCGCGGCCAGAGCGGGCGCGTGGGCTCAGGGGCGGCTGGCTGACCTCCTCTTCCACATCAGGGGAATCGGACGTTGCAGCGGCGGCAGCCTAGAGGCGAGCGGGGAGGGCCCGGGAAGGAGGGACTGAGTGCGGGGAGCAATGGAGGCCGGGAGGCGGTCCCGGAATGTTGGGCCGGAGCGGTCGGGCGAGTGGCTGGGGCGTACCTTGTCTTCTGCTGGCTGATCAGAGGTCTTAGGCTTCTTGCGCGGAGGCATGGTTTGAGCTTGTAGGTCGGGAGATGCAGCGGTGGCGGGACGTATTTGAGTTTTGGTGTCGGTGAAGGAATGTTACTGCTGACACTTGCACAATTTTAGTTCAGTTCCTCATAATGTAGACCGCAAGGGTGTGTTGTGGTCGACGATGCAGTGGTCCTCTCCCTCGCCTCATTCACTGCCGTGCCAAAGGCCTGCTGTCCGTTCCCCCCCTTTACATCGTTCGTGATAAATCAATCAATCAGTCAATCAATCAACTTTCTTAATTGAATGAATATTAAGTGCGGCAAGTCAATGGCAAGCCGTGCTCCCCGCTGATCTCGCCGGCGCCTCCCCTGCTCTCCCTCGCAGGCTGTCGCCCCACGCAAGCCCACGCGCACAGACAGCCAGAGCGCTCCTTCGACATACGGCATGCACACCGCTGCACGGTCCATGCTCAAGAGCTTCCCATTGCCCTTTTGCCGCGACATACTGATCCAAGTGGAGCTGAGTGGAGCCCCGGGCAGTTACCACTGCACAAGCGCGTCGTTTGGCAGCCATCGAGCGGCCAGCGTCCTGCCCTATGTGCTGGTCAGGGATCTGCAGGGACGTCTGTGGGGGCCAGCTCCCCTTATGGGCGGTGTATGGGCATCATGTGAAGGAGCTGGAAGGAGGCAGTAGTTTCAGCTGCGTTTTTATGCATAGCTCCATCAGCCAGCCAGAACATTCTGGCCGCCACTGAACGGGTTCCGTGCACCGTACGTGTGCACCGGGGCCACCGGCTTGTGCTCATGATGACACTTCCCAAGCGTGGTCGCCCTGCCAAGTCCCAACTCTACCCCTGCACTGCCCACGCTTTGCCAGCAAGTGCTGAAGCCTCGTTGCACACTTTGACCGACAGCATCCCACGGTGAAAAACACCCAAAACCGCATCACCAGCTGTGAAGCCTCAGGCGCCCCGATCTTCCATTTTATTGCCAAACCCGTGCAGTGCCATCCTCGTTCTCGGTGCTGCACGTGCAGTAGCGCAGGCAAGGTAGACTGGTAGAGATCCACCGATCCACACCGTTTTTTGGTCAGGTTCTCCCGTCGTCACCCCCATGGTGTAGCCATGCAGATCCATGTACACCTAAGACCTGCTAAGACCTAAGAGGGGCAGAACATGCCCTCCCCTTAGGCCGCCGTGCAGCCAAGCACGTACACCCCAACGCACCGAACTAGGTCAGGGGTCCCTGATGTGTTCATCATACGTTCGCGGTTTGGGTTAGGTACGGTGTGCCTAGTAACTGCACAGTTACGTTTCCTGCACGGCAACCTCCACTTGCACCAACTGCCTTTCATCAAGTTGAAGATCAACTAGGCGGGGTTGCAGCTTACAGAACGACGCATTTGCAAGGGTCATACGCTAGCTGAAGAGGCGGCAGCAAGTCAAGCTGGGTCATTCAACGCTTTTTTCACGCATGCCAAGGGGGGCAACAACTGAGCTGCTGTTTGGCGAAGTTGGTGTGACCCCTCAAAGATGTACGCCCCGTGTTCATTGACGCACGACGCAGATTCAATTGTAGACAAAGCAAACATGAGCTTATTACAGCACCCCTGATCCATCTCAGCGATGGATGCAGGTATCTCAGCGCAGGGCGTGGCGCTCGTGCTGGTCCATGGCGTGCTTGAAGTGCGGCAGAGGGTGTCACAACCCTGGTCACAACCCTTCGGCTTTTGGTCAGGTTCCCGTCTAATCACAACAGGCATACCAGGCTGGTACGTGTGTCATGGCCACATCAGCTGGAGTCAGGTCCGAAAGTAATGCGTCACCAGTACTACTACGCTCCCAGTCATCTACGACTCGCTGGTCAGTGGTCACTGCCATGCCGCGTGCTCAAGATCCGCTACTGAAGGTCATAAGATCACACATGAAAGGCATGCGAGGTCGCACGCATCTACAGCCACAGCCACCTGACCAGGTATGACAACCAACTCGAGCACTGTCCGTCCAAAATACCACTCAGCAGGGCTCCCAAGCGGCAGGCCCAAGCTTACACGGCGGTGGCCTTGTTCTCCGCCACGGGGGCGGGGGTGTTCTCCTCCGACATGCCCAGGCCGATCAGCAGGAAGCAGTTGACGGTGGCGGTCATGATGCAGCCGGCAACCATGGTGCGCACGCGGTGCTTGAGGGAGCCCTCAGAGTCGTCGGAGATTGACTGCATGGACAGGAAGGTGTCGGTCATCTGGATGTACAGCAGGGTGGCCACGGCGAACAGGCCCAGGAAGGACAGGCGGGTCTTGGTGAAGGCGCCGGCAGCCAGGCAGCCAGCCAGGCCGAAGATCAGGGCAGCCTCCAGGCACACAATGAACCTGAAGGGCGGGTGGGGGGGAACGGGGAGAGAAACCGTCAGGTCTACGCAGGAGATGCATGACGAGTATTGGGTGCAACTATGGCAGCTCACAGTGCGCCAGGGGCGCACAGGCTGGCGTGTGCCGATGTATTCGTGGGAGAACACGAAGGGACGACGACACTGACAGCTCATCAACCTGCTGGCTGGATGCGTCGAAGGTCTCGCAGCGGCGGCCCACTCACCAGTAGTAGCGGAACAGCGACATGCAAGGCAGGCCGGCGCTGAAGCCATTGATGTACTGAAGCGTATTTGACCAGGGCGACACGCACTGCTGCTGGATGGAGGCGATGCCGGCCAGCGAGACAGCCCTGCGTTTGCGCATGGCGCGAGGGACGGCGCAGGGTAAGAGCGCGGACCAAGTACACAGATGAGCATGGTAGATACTACTATGCCAATAAGCACCAGAACACAGCTTTAGGCAGAGCTGGGACAGCAAAGGTCACTTGCTGACTTGCGGTCAACGCTGCGCCCGAGGGCAACAATTGCGCCTTGCAACCAACCACGCTCACCAGGTGCAGAACACCAGAGCCGTGAGGCCCATGATGATGGAAGCACTCGACATTCTGCGAGGACGCACAGGCAAAGGGCAGGAGTCAGAAGGGCGCGTTGACGCGTCGCCGCGTTGGAGCGTAACCTTCCGGAAGGTCGCAGGGCAGTGCTAGCGCCCCAGCGCGAGGCTATGCCCAAAGATTTCCCGAGTAAAGATAGGGGTTCCTACATGCTTTGCAGGCCGGCAAAGGCGCCTACCTTGCTTGGAAGTTTTAAGATGCCGAAGGTCAGCTGACGTGTGGAAAGGTGTGGAGAGCTAGGTGCTTGAAGCTTTGAGCTGCTGAATGTTGTCAAGTTATGCAGCCCTCGTGAGGACGCAGTCAATTTATACAGGCGCCCCGAGGCGTACGGGTCCGGTAGTACAATTTCTGCATGGCGACTTGCGACCGTTGCTCTTGCGCTTCTTTACAAAAATTGCTATAGATTAGAAAATTACAATCTTTGAAACGGATCTCGGTCGAAACAAAAAGCTGCACCACCTTTCTTGCAGCCGTAGCTGGCGCTCAGATTGGTCCCCGGTCAACGGCACACCTCCCCGCAGCACGACGTGACAACACTGGCCCAACACACCAGGCCCTGACCCAGATGCCCCGACCTGCGACCTGAAGCCTTGCCCCTCATCCACCCCTTCCACCTCACAAGCTTTCCTTGTCATCTCGACGCTACTCCTGCTGCCCCCCATCCCCCTCCGCTGCCCCTGCACCCCCCGCTGTCCCCGCCGCTCCCCCTGCCATCTTCCGCAGCACGCCCTCCACCAGCGGCAGCTTGTCGGGCGCGTGGCGGCCGTGCAGCCGCAGCAGCGCCTGCGTGGTGGCTTCCGGCAGCTCGATTTGAGCGCGGGAGCGCGCGTCCTGCAGAGACACCTGCAAGGGAGGGAGGGATTGGGGTGTGAAAGGGAGGGTGCAACAGCACGGCATCAGCGCGGAGCAGAAAGCTAAATGAACATTTGCGCACAACAGCAACCCCTGCTCAGATAGGAGCCCTGGCGTACACGAGCATTGCCAGCGTGCAGCAGCTTGAATTCGGCTCTTGTGTTACAGGCCCGCCGCGCCTCCAACGGGAACCCCGCAGCCAGGAAAGCTTCCCTGGCCGCAGCCGTCTGCCTGTTCCCGCGCGTACGCACCTACCCCAACGTCCTGCCGTGCCGGCCCCATGCAAATCCTGCCTTTCTTCCTCGCCTCCCGATTTCCCGTCACCACGCCCCGCAGCGCCCTCTAACCACACCCCTATCCTCCGTCAGCCCTCTGCCCCTTCCCCGGCCCCACCTTCTCCCCGATGTGCGCGGTGCAGGCCATGATGCCCCACAGCGCCCTCAGGCTGCCACCCGCCGTCAGCTCCACGGCCTTGGCGTAGTAGGCGCGGGCGGTCCTGGGGGCGGACAGGAAGGGGATCAGCAGGTGTTGCGAGCCGGTGACGGGGTGGAGTGGCCAGTGAGCGAGGGGCGGTGGTGCCAGCCAATCCCACAAGACCGACAACAGCACGGCTTACGGGTTACTTGTAGGTCCCAACGGGCAAGGAGGCGGTCGGCAGCTGGCAGGACGCAGGGCGGTTCTCCGTTGCAGATTCTCGCACTGCTGTGCTGTCCTCCCGGGAAAAGCAGGTGCCCCCCGTGCAGCTTGCATCACCCACCGCCGGTGGAGTGGTGGCTGTTGGGTGTGCACACCCGTCAAATGCGCCCCCAACATCCTCCCTAGCAGGGAGCGCCCGCGTGAGCTCGTTAGTGCACCGCCCCCTACGCGCCGCAACGCGCCTGAACCCCTGCGCGTACACACAGCGGCAACTGCATCGGTACACAGCTGCAGCGCTCACTTGTAGTTGGTGCTTCCCCCGATGGTGTACAGCACGTCGGCGTACCGCACGTGGTAGCTGCTGTTGTTGGGTGTGTGCAGCAGCAGCTCCTCGTAGCAGAACGCCGCTTGGCGGTAGTTGAGCGCCTGGTGCAAGGGCCCGTGTGGGGAGGGTGGCACGTGTGGGGACACTAACATGAGTGCAGCGGCAGCTCCTCGTAGTAGAGCGCGGCTTGGCGGGAGTTCAGTGCATCATAGAGGCAAGGGGGGCTTGCATTCAAGGGGAGCAAGGTGTGTGAGACAGGGGTGTGTGGCAGCAGTTCCAGGTAGCAGCACGCCTCTTGGCGGTAGCATGGAAGCAGGCTAGAAAGGAGGAGACAGTGCAGCCCTTGAAGCTCCTTCCGTCCTAAGCCCAGCGCTCTACGACACTGCAAGCGCAAAGGACCCCAACAGCCTGAGCCGTCCCCACCACCCGCATGTACATTTGCACGCGCTGATGCATGCCCCACCCCGATGTACAGCTTGCTCCCCTTAGCCTGTACTGTCCCGGTACTTGCCCCCTTGCACCCTCATCCCCCATTACACATGCCCTTAACACACACATCAACACCCACCACCAGGCACAGCTCGGCCCGCTCCTCCCTGCCTGTTCTGTCTAGGTACTTGTCTGGGTGGACACACACGCCCTTGCCCTCCAAGACACGCGCCACCACCCACGGCCCACCTCCAGGTACAGCTCCGCCAGCTCCTCCCAGCCGTCCTTGTCGTTGGCCATCACGTCCAGGTACTTGCGCAGCGCCTCGATGGCCCCCGACAGGTTGCCGCGGGAGCGCTCCAGGGACACCTAGATGCGGGGGCCGGGGCGGGGTTACGCGCCGGCGGGCCAAGCTAGATGCTAGCGCCACCGCGGCTAGCTGTGCACGGATTGCTTTGCCACCGTGCTGTGAAGCTTCGGAAAGGGCGGTTTCAGTTGAGAACTTTGCACCCTGGGACAGCGCGCTCGAGGTCCGTCCCTCGCCGCTCGTTGGCGTGTGCTGCTGCGCGGTATAGTCCTGTCCTACCCCCCCT
This sequence comes from Chlamydomonas sp. KOR1, assembly GCA_036984285.1. Lineage (NCBI taxonomy): Eukaryota > Viridiplantae > Chlorophyta > Chlorophyceae > Chlamydomonadales > Chlamydomonadaceae > Chlamydomonas > Chlamydomonas sp. KOR1. The sequence goes on from BQMZ01000347.1 coordinate 79,578, forward strand.
AATACACGCCCGCCCACGCTGTAGCCCACGCACGCACCAAGCGCTTGAGCGCCATCTCGTTGCTGGGGTGCTGCGCCAGCAGGTCGCGGTACAGCTCCTCCGCGCGCACGAAGTCCCCCGAGGCCTCAAAGTACATGGCCTGGACCGGGGGCAGAGGGGATAGGCAGTTCATGTGGGGCGTGCTGCCGGCGGTGCTGCCGGCGGGTGTGGCTTGGCTGAGGAGGGGCGTGTGGGGCTGTCGGGATCGGGGCGTGTTGAGGCGCGTGGTGCTGGGTTGGGGAGCCATGGTGGGCTGCAGCCTCGCGGCGTGGCGTGGCGTGGCGTGAGGATTGCTGACAGCACTGTGATGCGGATCGGCAGCCCAGTCCTGCGAGCTTCCGCGTCCCTGCACCACGTGCTAGCACCGGCCCCTCTCCCCACACATTCTTCCCGGCCCCAGCCCCTAGGCCCAGTGCCGAAAAGCGTTTTTCCGCCGAGTCCCATGCAGCCGCCACGCCACTACTTTAGCCCTCCGCTCAGCGGGTAAACCCTATATCGCTTCGGTGAGGATTTGCTTGCTGCTGACCCACCCGCAGCCTCCTCGCCAGCACGCTGTCCGGGACCGCCGCCCCCTCTATCTACCACTGCGACTTTGCTTTACAGTACTGTTTTCCTTCCGCTCCCCCCTTATGCAGGCTCCCTCACCCCGTCATCCTGATAATCACGCTCCTCCTACCAAACCACATCCCGCCACACCAGGGCGCACCCAACCTTCTGTACCCCACCTGCAGCCTGCGCGCCCGCACGCTGTCGGGGAACCTCCTGTTGACGGCCCGGATGACGGAGGCGGCGAACGGCAGCGCGTGCGCATCCAGCGCCGCAACAGCCACCTGCTCGTGCACAGCCCACACTGCGCCCGGGAACAGGCAAGGGGAAACGGGGACGAGTTGGGGAAGGGGGATGGAAGACAGAGGGCATGAACGGCCGTGCAGCACAAGCGGGTTCCAAGGGGCCAGAGGCGCTTAGTCCCGTGGTGTGCGCGCGTGTTACAGTGTGGTGGTGTGGGGCCCCTCAACACAGGCGCCCAGGCGGGAACGTGTGCTGCCGAAGGATATGGCGCTGGGGGAAGCAACCCTGGGCCACCCCGCAGCCCTGGAGGCCCTGTCCTCGCCTGCTACGCTACTGCCTGCTGCTCACTGCCCTTGCTGCTGTCCGCTGCCTAGGCAGCGCCGTTCCCTGCCCCTGCTACCACCGCTCCCCTGCCGCTGACTCGGCGTGCTGCGGCATGGGCAAGAGGCACACCACGGCCGTGCGTGGCCTTGGGCCTTGCGCCTGTGGCACACCCCGTTGTCCCTGCCACCTGCCCAGACGCGCGTTGCTGTTCCCCCGGCCGCCATTGCGCTCCCGGACAACGGTTCCGCGACTTTGCCGCCATGCAATCGACGCCAATGCAGTGCGCTGCGTCGCCCACTGCCCACGAAATGGCAGCGGAGCAGGCCGCGGCTGCCCCTCGCCCATTGCCGTCTCCGCCGGCGCATCTGCGCATCATGGCCAGGGCCTCGGCAGCCCAGCCTGCGCCAGCTGAGACCATCCATGGTGCCCGATGCCTGCCACCCCGCGCTGCAGCGGTACGCCAGGCCGCCCCCCTCAACTCCAGCAGCGACAGCAACCGCTGCCCCTGGACCTGGACCGCGCTGTGGGGTGTAGCATCCTTGCTGGCACTGCATCCCCTCACTAAGAGCGCCTCTCCTCTCCTGCTGAGACAGCATTCTCCGCCCCTGGACACTCCCCCTCTTCCATGTGCTGCTGCCGGTGTGCCCCGTGCGCCTCCCAGCGCCCCCTCCGAAGACAACCAGCCCAGCAGCGCCCGTCCCAGCGGCCGTCTACCCACCACCACCCCTGCTCACGTTCCTCCTCCGCCAGGTGGCTGCGGTAGTGGCGCAGCAGGATGTTGCCGTAGCGTGCCACGGTGGGGGAGTCCCGCACACGCAGTTCCCGGACCTGGGGGGAGGTGCAGGGCGAGGGGATGGAAAGGGCCGGAGGCCCGCTAGCGGTGTAGTGGGCGAGCCCAAGGCAGGTCACCCAGCCTGAAAGCGGTTACAAGAGCTGACGGACACTTATTATACTGTAGAGATCATGGTACGTGGTATGGCTGTGCTTTGTGGGGCTTACCAGCCGGAGGTATTTTATCAGCTGTGCCGCGCTCGGGACTCCCTTCGCGCTTCGCAATTGCCGTTCGACATCTTCCAGTTCAAGCTCCATTCTGCAAAGCTAGTGCTACGGGCGCCCTATTGGGCCCCGGCTGAGCACAAAAAGCCGCCGAGTTGCGAAGATCGCGGATGTCGTTGCCGCTTGTGCGCGAGGACGAGTGTTGCTTATTGAAACGGACAATATAGTTGTTTCATGAATCAACAATGTGTTATCAAGGCTGAATAGTTCATGTGTTCGCGTGACCTTACTGGGTCACTAGCCAGGGCTAGTCCCATGCGTCCAAGACTTCCACGTGTGCGGTGTCTCTGGCTTGGTCTGCTGTCGCTTCACCTTTGCCATGCCCGTACAACCAATTATGTACGCCAGGCACGCCAGGGCAACGTGCAAAGACACTGTGCTCGTGTGCACGCGCGCGTGCTCCCTCAGGCCACAAGCGCGCCACATCGGCATACAAGGGTCAGCATGTCCTTGGCACCCGCAGCGCACCCGCATGAGCAGCAGGAAACGTATCTTGGCACACCCCAAGTTATGAGCAGTCATGACCGAAGCAGTCCGTACCGCGCTCAACGCCCGTGCACTCAAGTTGGGGGGCTGGGGGGGTGGTGGAGAGGGAAGGTGATTGACTCGCCTGGTGGTGGACGTGGGGTGCCATGCAGAGGCCAACGGCCATACCCGGCACACCCCTTGCTTCGTTTCTTCCCTTCGTGACGTAAGTAAAGCACATTGCCCTGGACTTCCTGCCCCAATACCATGGTCATGCATTTACGTCAGAGGATGTATGCACGTCCTGCTGCTGCTTTTTGTGGGGTTTACAGGTAAGGAGACGGTAAGAGACAGGCCAGCGGCTAGAGGCCCACCGGTGCGTAGCGGTGCTTGACGTCGATTCATGTTAATTCCGGTTATTGCAGCAAACCGGTGGGAGCAGGGTGATAACGGAGACCTATCTGGTGTGTGGTGCAACCTGCGGCGGGCGGCTAGTGTTGCAAGCTGCTGCAAGCGAGGGGTTGGCCGAAGGTCAGCACCACAAGGTAAAAGGACGAGGTAACGTGCAACCACAGTCTCGTCCACCTGCCCGTGTCTATGCCGGCTTCACTAGCGCTCCAGCGCCACAGCCGAGCCTAACTCACAAACTGAGGACGTCAGTAGAAACAGAAGGTATAAATAAACAAACACCCCACCCAACAACTTCCTTACCCACAGCCCAGTTTTCGTACGTACCGCATCTGTGGTGACTGGTGGTGTGGAACAAGTTGTGGGAGATGAACGGGATGCCGTGTGCTGTGCAAGCAGGGGTACACAAGTGTCTTGCTTATTTAGATCTGATAGAGACCGCATGAGAGTGACCTCCAGTAAAGAGGCGAGGTATGCTGGTAGCTTGCCATCATGATGGATGCACACTGATGCACGCCCAATTGCCCCTCCATTGTTCCTTCAGGTTCCTTGACGAGATACGTACCCAAATAAGTTACGGCGTGCAGGGCAGTGTATGCCCCTTCCTCTAGCGGCGTGCTGGAGCAGCTGCGAGGCGCATGCGTTGATGTGGTTAGTGGCGAGGGCCCCACCCTCACGCATTAGTGGATGTCTCCTGAAGTAAGCTCCCCACCTCCCCTAATAGCCCCCTTGGCTCTCAGATCGTACATATTGATCTCTGTAGTTGGTATTGCAGCAACCAACCCTGGGTGCTCAACTCCCCACTGCATCCTACAGCATGGTCACGTAGTTCCTGCATTTACCTAACTCTAGAGCAACCGTCATGTCCATGTGACCCCTGCTGCTTGCCCTGCAAGGACCGCAAGATGAAGGTCGGTCTGCCATGTGCCGTACAGCGGCAGTCACAAAGACTCATGATGTAGGCTGACAGATGTTGCTTACGCCAAATTAGGAGAGCGGAGCACAAGAAGCGAAAGCACGGGCTCGTTACAGCAAACTCCAGATGCATGCATAATATATATTTCAGCGCAAGGGATGGCGCTGGTGCTGGGTCATGACGTGCTGAAGATGCAGCCACGAGTATGTAATACACGGGCACACCACAGCAGCGCGCGCATGGCGGCAAAGCGGGTTCTTCACCCTACCATGCGATGCACACTCTCTGAACAAGATGGTCAGTCCCAGAGGGAAAGTAAGAGTCAGTCCTCAAAAAGGCAAGCCGGTCTGGTGCGTGGCAAAAGGGCTACCCGCCCCGTCAGGTCAAAATGATTGCGGTAATCACCATCATTATTGCTACGCTCGCAGTCATCTATGGCTCGCTGGTCACTGCCATGCCGGGTGCTCTAGGCCCACTACTCAACCGCTGTTCCATACTTAGCTCACAAAAATCTAAGTGTACTGGTGCTACGGTGCCAACGCATGTCCAAGGAGATATCCACGATCCACCTGGCCAGGCCTATCACAGCCAACGCAAGTCATGCCACCTTACTCCAAAGCACATCCAGAACAACTCGTGGGCAGGCTCAGCTTACACGGCGTTGGCCTTGTTCTCCGCCACGGGGGCAGGGGTGTGCTCGTCCGACAGGCCCAGGCCGATCAGCAGGAAGCAGTTGACGGTGGCGGTCATGATGCAACCGGCAACCATGGTGCGCCCGCGGTGCAGGAGCTGGCCGCCAGCGTTGTCGGTGACGGACTGCATGGTCAGGAAGGTGTCGGTCATCTGGATGTACAGCAGGGTGGCCACGGCGAACAGGCCCAGGAAGGACAGGCGGGTCTTGGTGAAGGCGCCAGCAGCCAGGCAGCCAGCCAGGCCGAAGATCAGGGCAGCCTCCAGGCACACAATGAACCTGAAGGGCGGGATGGACGGGGTGGAGGGCGGCAAGAAGCGGGTTAGGGTCAAGGCTTTGGGAAGTGGTGCAGTGCTGGGTAGGCTGTCCACAAATCAGCAAGCACGGAAGGGCCAGGTCGCAGATGCACATAGCAACCTTGGGAGATGCCAGTGGGTACGTTGCACCCTGAGGAGACAACATTCTGGTCGGCCCGCGCAGCGGCGGCCCACTCACCAGTAGTAGCGGAACATCGACATGCAAGGCAGGCCGGCGCTGAAGCCATTGATGCCCATGAGAAGGTCCGACCAGAGCGGCGACACGCACTGCTGCTGGATGGAGGCGATGCCGGCCAGCGAGACAGCCCTGCGTTTGCGCATGGCGCGAGGGACGGCGCGGGGTAAGAGCGCGACACAAGTGAAAACTATGTACGTATGTAACATTGCGCACAAGGAAAGCAAGGACGTAAGGCACTATGTACGGCTGAAGCAGCAAAGGTCGCGGGGGCTTGCGGTCAACGCTGCGCCCGAGGGCCACAATTGCGCCTTGCACCCGGCAACGCTCACCAGGTGCAGAACACCAGAGCCGTGAGGCCCATGACGATCGAGGAAGCGGGCGACATTCTGCGAGGACGCATAGGCAAAGGGCAGGAGTCAGAAGGGCGCGTCGACGCGTCGCCGCGTTGGAGCGTAACCTTCCGGAAGGTCGCAGGACAGTGATAGCGCCCCAGCGCGAGGCTATGCCCAAGGAATTCCCGAGTAAAATTAGGGGTTCCTACATGCATTGCAGGCTGGCAAAGGCGCCTACCTTGCTTGGAAGTTTTAAGATGCCGAAGGTCAGCTGACGTGTGGAAAGGTGTGAAACGCTTAGGGAAGGTGCTGTCCTTGTTGAGTTTAGAAGGCTCGTTTGCTGTTGATGGAATGTCCTGGGCAGCCGACTTATATGGGGTCTGCAGTTGCCGAGGGGTCGCGCCGTACGACAGTGCCAGCTGGCAGAAAATCGCCGCGGCATGGCTCGCCGGCCGCTGCAGCCTAGGCGCGTTGTGTAGTGTTTATCACCTTTAATCAGTGTGGCAGGTGTCCGAGACGGATCCTAGACCTGGTAATTCTTCCCGGTACCGTGGTCAACCGCTTCTAGAACCCTTTGGCGGTAATTGCGTGTTTCATGTGAAATAGCCAAGGGTTTACTGCAGGGGTTTACTGCCCCGCCCCGCGCCAACTTTTTCATTTGACTTTTGATCGCAGTCGCTTTTTCTTTTCCGGCGCCGCAAAGGTCGCCTCGTTGCCAGCGCACAACAAGGGCGCACGGTTGGTACTTGTTGTGAGCTCGTCAGCTCTTGCACTAGAGTGACACCGCACTGTACATGTCATACTTTTGCGGTGGCATGGCTCTAGTCTTTGCGTTGGTAGGGACTCGCGCCCTTTCCAAGAGTTGCAACTTCGCATGGGCGTTTCGACGTGGCGTTTTCGACCCCCTAAGCCCTTACTGCATGCATAATTGCGTACCCAACACTTGAAGCTCTATTCCTGCTAGGTGCATTGGATATCACAAGACGGCATTGTAGCGCAAGGAGACACACGGAAAATGCTGGACATGTGCGCCGAACATGTCGTGTGTCTACCCTCCTCACCAAGCTTACATGCACAGCGGGAGCAGGCAGGAGCCACAGGACTGCAGAGCGCATACGTGCCTATTCCAAAGTCACGCTGGGTTGCCAAAACCCGGGAGCCGACATCAGGTGCCGGCAAAGTGTGTCCCACGCAAGGGGCCAGGGGAGGAGCCCCTGGGAGCCCGGGAGGTACCGAAAGGGGTGTAGCGCTGCGGCGAGTGCCTGTAAGCTGGCCAGTGTACACAAAAGTTCCTGTAAGTGTAGTTACGGGCACGTGTGCTGGCGTGCGCTGGGCGGTTGAGGTGGACAGCGGAGGTGGAAGGGAGCTGTAAGGGAGCACGTGCATGGCGGGTGCGTGGCAACGAGCGGCAATCAGGGGGCATCGACTCATCAATCCTTGCCCCAACAATTACTGCGAGCTGCCACCTGGGGTTACTAACTCACCATACGCAGGATGAAGACTGGCGAGGCGGGTTCGGGTGGTTTCACGCGGGGCGCTGTTGGCCAGTGTTGGCCAAAGTGTGGCAAGGTTGCAGCATACTGGCAGCATGGCATGGGCTGGGTTTGGGAGGGTAACCATGCTCGGGAAATGTGGATCCCGTCAATATTATCACAAGCCGGTGTACGGAAGGATAGTCACGTTTAAGGCCGGCCAGAATCAGGGCCCCTGGCCAGAATGTTCTGCCTGGCTGATGTTAGCTGTTGTGCCCTGCCCTCCCCTCCCCTGGACCTGTCACAAGGGGACCAGTGGACTGTCACAATGCAACAGATGTTGCCCAGGGGCACTCCAACACGGTGTCCTGACGCTTGTTTCCTGTAGAAGGAAGGCGGTTCAGCCGCATGCACGCCTGAGTGGGTGGGTGCATAGGAGAGGGATGCGACGCGCCAGTTTCAGCCGCCCTCCCGCTCACCAGTGATTCCACCGCATCTCTCGTCCTGATGGCCCCCTGGCTCTCCGGACGTGCCCCCATTGAGGTATGTAACTGTAACTGTAACTGCAACTGTATAGCCGCTGGGTGCGTGTGAGGCGCAGCGGGTAGTGGTCACACCCGCATCGTCCACCGTGTCCTGACACCGTGTGCTCTGTGCTGAAGGGCCATGGGCTTTGTCGCGGAGGCCCAAAGCCCAGCTTGGTTGAGCCACTGGACGCTGCGTTGCCTGCCAAACTCAACAGCGGATAGGAGCACACGTCGCTTGAATAGACCGGTGTGGGCCTCAGCTCCAGGCCAGCCTGGGCCAGGCGGCCAGCCCACCCAGCATCTCTCAACCCTGTACCGGTACACCGGTGTCGCAGGTCCGTTGCGTCTCCTGTGTTGAAGCGGCTAAATGCCCAACGCTGCCATGCAGGGTTTTCCCGCTGACACTGTGCGCTCTATCCCCTCAGTACATGGCTGTCCCGAAGCTGTCAACCGCCAAATCGTATCGTCCGTTTGCCCAGGCCCGTCACGGGGCGCCCCCGACGGCTGTGCGGCGCAAGGGCCAAGATGCCATCCCACACTGCAGCCAGCGAGACCTCTGCAGGCAGGTGCATGGCTGCAGGCGAACGCCCGGGTACTGGCAGTGATTGTTACGGTTCCGCACCCCTGCGCAATTCCGTCCACACAACGTCACAGTAGTGCTGGCCCCGGCCGTTGCCGTGCGAATACGGGGGTTCCCATCCGTTCTCCCACCCCCCTCGCTTTGCGGCAGGTGCCATCTGCACACGACGCGCCATGACCGCCCTATCAATTGTTTAAATCCTTGCAAACGCGCCGACCGCTGCCAGGCAAAATAGGCCATTAGTTACTGTCTTGCAAACGCGCTCAGTCGGGGGTACAGCCCTGACCGTTACGCACCCTACCGTACGGCAGCAGGGACAGTGAATGCCAAACGGTTTTACTCCCCTCCGGGAGCTTGCTAGAATACAATCCGTGCGATCTGCACCGTACGACCCGATCAATTATCAGCACAAGTATCGGTGATATGACAGATGCCAGTGATGGGGATTGCCCTTTAAGGCACCATGGCCATCCGCAGCGTGCAGCGCCCCTTCCCTTCCGTTGAGAGCCCCACTCTCTGTCGCACACATCGGGATACCTCCGCCCGGCTGCGCTCCAGTGCGTTTATGCTGCACAACGCCGCTTCGCTACCGCCGTAGACTTCAGCCGCATTCCGACAGCTCTTGTCCGCCGCTTGCGCCCATGAACTTGGCAGTCTCCCACTGGCCTCCAGCCCCCACGCCACAGGCAGGCGGCCACACAAAACCCTTCCACTACCGTACTTTCCCACGACCAGCAACCATCTCACGCTGCTAGACTGGCAGCCTATTTGCGAGTAACACACCTCCTCCCATCAATCCTACCTTTCCCCCCTCTGCCCCGGCCCACGTCCCTAGCTGCCTAGCGTCGCCCAGATGCGTCGCCCAGATGCCTCGTCACATGCAACCACATGCAACCACATGCAACCTTTGCGCCCTTCAACAGCCCACCGCCCCCTCACTTCCGGCATTACTATACTCCGCCCCCGGCCCCCCCGGCCAGGTCACTGCCCACCCCGCAGCTGCATGAGCAGGCTGATGGCCTGCATGATGTCGGCGTGCGACATGGGCACGCCGTGGCCGCCGCCGCCCCAGCCGCCGCCAGCCAGGCCGCCGCCAGATACCGCCTGCGGGGAGCATAGGAGTACATACTTGTTTCAAGGGAGAGCAGAGGCCTGCTGTGCGCGCACTAGTCACGTCTTGTGGGCAATGGAGGAAAGCTGACTTCGCAACCACATGGGCACAACCAGCGAGCTGCAGGCGTCTTGGCGAAGGCCCGTCTTAGCGAAGGCGCGACAGTCAGGCACCCGACGTGCCACATGTATGCAGCGCAGGACGTGTCCCCAGCACGTGCGCCCTGCCACCCCGCTTCAACCTCCTCATGCGCGCTCACCCTGTTGTACTCCTCCGCCTTGTGCGTGGAGGGGCGCACCTCCGCCAGCGCCTCCTCCAGGTCCCTCCGACCCAAAGGTCGCGGCAGCGCGGCAGCCGGAGGGCTGGGCGCCAGCAGCGAGCCGTCGGCGTCGGCAGCGGCGGCGGCCGCCTCGGCCTCGTTCCTGTAGGGTAGAGGGGGGCAGGAGCATAGGGCAGGGACCGCGGGTGTCATCCCGCATGCAGGTACGGCACGAGCGCCAGTGAGCCTGGAAACATCCGCCAGGAGCAATCGGATTATGACCCTGCCCAAGATACAGCGTACACCTGCTTTCTGCCGGTTGCTGATGACATTCGTACACGCGGCAGCGATCAGCAGCGTACTCATCGCCAACGCCCAAGCTGCGCCGCGCCGCCACCCGCCACCGAGCTGGTCAACATGTTGCACACCCAGCAAGCCAGCACACGGGCCCATGCCCCACGCACGCAGCGCACATTGCGCACCGGTAGACGCTCTACGCCAGCACGCGCAGTACGTACCCCCGCCGGCCCCATCGCGTCGCACACAAGCACACGCGCCGCTACACCGCTAATACACACCCACCTGCACCCACCTGGCCACCGCGGCGTGCAGGAGCTCGGCTAGTACACGCCGCACCGTGCCAACCCCTCCCTAACACCCATGCTGACACACGCGCTGATACACAGCCATTCCCACCTGGCCACCGCGGCGTGCAGGTGCTCCGCCAGCACCCTCTGCGCCGCCTGCGCGCACAGTTCCAGCAGGTCGCTGCCGCTGAAGCCCTCCGTGGCGGCCGCGATTGAGTCCAGCGCGGACACCGGCGGCGACGGCTGTACGACAGCAGCGCCTGCGGTGGCAGTGGGGGCGGTGCTCTTGCCCGTGGGCGAGGTGGACCCGGCGGCGGCCCGGCCGGCCTTGACGGGGGCCGCCTTGCCGCCCGCCGCCGCCGCCAGCCCCGCGCCGCCCAGACCAGTGGGCTTGGACACCCCGCCGCTGGTGGATCTCCGCTCTGCCGCGGCCCCGCTGTCGGCGCCGTTTGCGGCGGGCGTGTCGCCGTTGGCCGTGGCGGCGTGGCCGTTGGCGGCGGGCAGGGGCTGCTGCTGCGTGGGGCTGTCCGCCAGCAGCTCGGGGTCCACGCTGTGGGGCACCTCGGCGGCGTGGCGGCGCAGGTAGCCGCGCAGGATGGCCTTGCGCTGGGCGGCGTTGGGCAGGCCGACCTGTGGGTGGGGTACCATGTGCAGGCGGGAGGGCAGGTGGCAGCGGTGAACGGGGGGCACAGGGCGGTCTCGGCGCCGATGCGGCCCTCGCCGAGGGGCAACCGGGGTGCATTGGGGTGCTCTGCCTCCAGGCGCTGCTTGTTTGGGCACAGCAGCAGACACCGCCTTTGAACTGCGGTACCCGAGCACCGCCTTACGCTGTTGGCGAGCACGGCGGTCCAAGGCTGCATGGCCATGCATGAAAATGGACGATCCTACTCCGCGGATTGCAGTGCCGAGGCCACGGTGGTGTGCACCTCCGCCACACAGCCAACCATTCGGGCCCGCAATATATAGTCGAGCAATAGCCGCCTTCGGCCTCATGCACGGCAACCCGCGACCAGCTGACCACACTCTCCGCTGCCCGATGCTCCCAGCGGACCCGCCTCGCTCCGAAGCGCCCACCTCCGCAGCACCGCCCCAGGCCACGCTGCGCCCACCCCACAGCTGGCCTGCCTTATACGCACGCGAGACCGCACAATACCCCCCACACACACACACCCACTTGTCTCCCCCTTTCTTACAGCACCCCCGCACGCCCATTCATATCCCCACCGCGCTTTTCGCCACTCCCCACCTCGTACTGCAGCGTGAAGCGCCTCAGCACCGCCTCGTCCACCATCCAGGGCCGGTTGGTGGCGCCCATGACCACCACGCGCTGCCCGCGGCTGCTCTCCATGCCGTCCCACAGCTGCATGAACTCGGTCTTGACCTGGGGGGACGGAGGGCGCGGGGGACGGACGACGCGAGCATTGTACTGAGTGCACTTGGACGGGGCCAGAAGGCAGTTGGGGAGGGTAGTGCTTGTGCGATTCGGGCCGGCGCACTCGGCACATCGGGTTCAAGGCAACCCACATGCAATGCGCCGTGTGTGCATGGCGACGAGTTGTAAGGAGGAATCGTGGTTGAGGCGTGAAGACTGATTTACATGCTGGCGACCGGTGAGGCCTGTGCGAGATGGGCCGGCATGCTGCCTTGCGCCAGCTTGCCGCCCCGCTGCACCCTTACTGCCCCGCCCCCGTCTCGCCGCCCACCTGCAGCGTCGCCTCGTGCTCCTGGTTGGCGCCCCGCTTGCCCAGCATGGCGTCAACCTCGTCTGCAGGTAGGGGGGGCGGGGGACAAAGTACCAGTAACGCGAGGAGGCGGTAGTTGTAGTGGTACGGTGAGCATGGAGGTGCGGGGAGGGTGGCAGGGGCAGGGCAGTTTGTTTGTTTGTTTGTTACATGATAGGATCCGGAACCCAGCATGTAAGGACCCGTACACCAGGCAGGGTCTCCAGGGTCAGGGCAGTGGAGCATGGAAAGAGAGGAGTAGGAAAGTGTGGGGCGAAGCCATGCGGTGGCAGTAGTGCACGGAGGTCAAGCAACGGGAGCGAGGGTAGTAGGGCCTGCGGGAAGGACGGGGCCACGCACAAGGTGCCTGGACCGGTGAAATCGCGCCCCAGCCGGCAACCTTCACGACCGCTCCCCATGATCGGTTACCGTCCCAAAATCTCCAGCCGCCCTGCACCCGGGCGCGACACTCTCCCTCCACTCTCTGCTGCCTTGCGGCGCTGTGGTTGCCCCTGACCCCCGAGCCTACAAACCCCACACGGCCCCCGCGCCTCCATCTTCCGCAGCGTTTCCGTGCTTCTCTGAAGCCTTGCACGGTTTCCTCGCGCTTACGCGGTCCCCCTTGCGGACGCACCTATGAAGATGATGCACGGCTGCAGCTTGGCCGCCAGGCTGAACACGGCGCGCACCAGGCGGTTGGCGTCTCCCAACCACTTGCTCATGATGGAGGAGGCGGTGATGTTGAGGAAGAAGCAGTGAGACTGCTTGGCCAGCGCCTGGAGAGGGGGAGGAGGGAGGGAGGGTGTTGGGGGCTGGGACGCAGGGGCCGGGCGGTGTGAGCGCGGTAACGGCGGTGCAGGTTGGACGGTGGAGGCTGTGCAGCCCAGCGCCAAGTCATGGGCGTTGAGAAGCAAATAAAGCGGAGTGTGCCTGGTGGTGCGTGAGGCGCTGACACGGGCCGCACGCCCCACCGGCCCCGCTCCGGCCCAGCAGCCCTGCCCCGCCCATCACCCCCCCTGCACCAACTACTTGCCCCTACTACTACCACTACCACCTCGCACTACTCGTACTTGTTCCCCCCTCCACCCACCTTGGCCAGCATGGTCTTGCCAGTGCCGGGGGGCCCGTACCTGCGGGGCGCGGGCGGCATGGAGCAAGAAGGGCGGCAGGGGGCTGTCAGACTACTTGCGGGACGAGCAGTTGGAAGGGCAGCGGTCGCATGAGCGACCCTGCTGCAGCTGAGCTGCTGTACATCGGCGACGGCGCTTGATGCGCGGTGCCTGGAGTCCGCGCACGGACGCTGCCACCCTCGCCCGCCCTCTTCGTGGCACAGCCACCCTGCTCTGCCCCTTGCCTGAGCCCTGCAGGATGGATGACATGCAGCCCGCTGACCTCCACGGCACCCCACTCTAGCAGCCTGACGGCCCCCGACGCGAACACCCCTGCCCATCAGCAGCCCCTGCCCCCCATCACCCCATGACCCCCAGTAGCACGCATTGGTTTGCCCGCACACCCCCCGACAGAGCACCCGGCACGCTGTGCCTCGGCACCCTGCTTCAATAGCAGTCTGCATCGCTGCAGCCCCCAATGCGCCAGCCCCTCCCCCGGCCCCACAGCAGCACCCACAGCAGCACGCCCTTGGTCTGCCTCCACAGCGTGGTGCAGTACAGCTCGGGCCGCAACATGGGGTACAGCACCTTGGTCTCCTGCGGGGTAGGGCATGGGGGCAGGGGGAGGCAATGGGTTGGTAGGATTGCCCACCTGCCCACCAGATCGCCTACGATGAGTGTGCTCCAGGCCGCTGACGTCCTCCGCATCGAAGCCTGACACACCTGCACCCACACCGCTGACACACAGCTAATACACATGCCCAGCATACCCACCAGGTCGTCCACGATGTGCTCCAGGCCGCTCACGTCCTCCAGGGACACCTCAATGTGGTCGGGGTTCATCACCTGGGGCCAAGAGGGCGGAGGGGCTGTTGGCGGCGGGACGGCGGGTGGAAAGGGTACGAGCATGCCAAACGTTTATGGCTTGAAGGCTGGAGCAGCATCGGGCCGAAACCGTGGCAGCATGCGGCGGCGTACTGTAGGTCACGTGGTCCTGGTGGCGGCGTCAAGCCACGCGCGCCTCGTCGCCGCCCCCGCCCCTGCCCCCGTCCCCGTCCCGGTGACCCTCTGGTCGTCGTGCTGGGGTTTGGGGGTTGGTGCAACGCACGCGTGCGGGCCTGCCGGCGTTCCAGCCCGTCCGTCTGCCCGCCTGCCGCCCGCCGGGGAGGAAGGGGCCATCCGAGGGGGGCATGCCGTACCCGCGCCGCGCTGCCCAACAAGCCAACAGGTGCCCGCAGCTGCACAGCCGGCGTCGAGCTGCCCCACGGGTTGACCCGCGGGTCTGAAAGCTGATAGCTCCGTCCGCAAGCCCAAAGATAACGGAGCCGGGGCCGAGTGTACGCTGCCGCCATGGACGCAGTGTGACTGGGAGCGGGCTGGTGACGTGTGTGTCCGCTACTCCCACGCCCAACACACCCGTATGGGTGACGACGCTTTGGATACAGGCCTTGCAGCTACGGCGGTACCACACGCACGTTTATTCGCATGGCCTGGGCCTGGCTCGGCGGGGCGGGTGGCCTGGAGGGGGGTGCTGGGAACTGCCGTAGCTGCTGCCTGCCCCGCACAGCCATGCGTGCCGACGCCGATTCAACCCCGAGCCCAGCAAGTGACTGGGCTAATTGCCGTGTACTGTATGCCACTGCATGCGAAACTCGTCTGCTGCCCTGAAAGGTGATCTGGGTCAGGCGCGTGCAGCGTGCTTAAGCTGCCTCGAGCAGCTCCCCGGCCGTCTGGCTATGGCCCGGGGGACATCCCGCGCACCTGGGCCGCCAAGAGCTGCTCAAACTCATTCAGATCCAGCGTGCGCCCCAAATGACGCTTCAAGAAAGCCGCTCGTTTTTTGGCCTGCATCGCGCGAAGGTCTGAGGTTTGGGGCTGTGGAGGCTGTCGCGATGAACGTTCAACCAACGGCCGACAGCAGATCGCACCTGCTCGCGTTGCTCCCGATATGGGTCTATGTAGTGCAGGCAGACCTTTAGGCCCCATATCATGGCCCCTAGGGCCACCACTTGGCTTGCAACCTGCGCGACGGGCGTTGCGCTCATGTCGCCCGCGTGATCCTCACCGGCATCAAAGCACACACAGTCAATTGGCCCTCAGATGTGCTCCTCCTACCTCCATCCAAAGCCGGCCCTTACGGCCTGGCTCCATTTTCCCAGCTGGGGTCGGAATGGTCCTTGTCCTCCACTCACACGATTGGTATCAACAGTCAGTGCAATCATCAACTAGTTACGTTTTAAGGCAATTGATTAACACATAATGTCATCCGGCTGCCTGCTATCGGCGCGGCTGTCCATATGCAGAGGAGTGCCGATTCGCCAGGGGCCAACCCGACCATCCGCTACAATGCACAAAACCGTTGAGCTCCCGCACAAACCCAAATGCATCACAGAAGCAGATGCTGGAGGCAATTAATCATCCTTACGTGCTTTTTTGAGCGCAGCCGACCCAAGGGCCGCAGCCCGCAGGGGCTGGTGTGCACGCCGGCGACCCCCTTGCGAGTCCCCGCTGCCCTGCCCCACGCCTTGCCCCATCCGCAAAGCTCTGAATACAGCAGCACCGCCAGACCGCGAGCCCACATGTCCACTGCAATTTCAAGCATCGGTCAGGTGCTACCGTTCAAAATGCCCTAGAGGTGCTTGGGGCTTACCCAACTAGCCACCCACCACCGTGCTGCCCACGGCAGTGCCGCTGGCTGTCCGTCGCCGTGCGTCAGCCCTGCACCCTGCGCCCTACCCCCGAACGCACCCATACCGTCATCTCCGTCCAGGCTGTGAAGCGTATCGTACACGACGATGGACCACTAGGGAACTGCTCAGGCAAGCACGGCACCACGGGCGCCTGCCATGTCACACGCCTGCACGGATTGCGGCACGACACCTGGCCAGACTCGAGGCCCTGCCCACGAGCGCATGCACCTGTGAAAATACCGCTTGCGTAACAGATTACTTAACACCAAGCCGGGGCGACACCAGCCAGCACTAGCCGTGAACGGCAGACGGGCAAGGTTTGGGATCAGGTGGAGGCTGATGGGCGCTGGGTGGGACCAGGTGGGACGGTGGGTGGGTCCAAGGAGGTTCCAAGCATGCTGCATCAGCTGCGGCCCTGCAGGCCCTCGCCCGCACCGGTACACAGGCAGCCGTGCCCTGGCCACAGCCCACACCAGGGATGAATCCACTGACCCATTAGCCCACCTTGTCCCCACGAGCACCTGGCACGCTAGAAGCAACTAGCCCCATGCCGCCAGGCCCCCCACGTCTCACACACCGTGCGCCATTTGCGCTTCTGAGAGGACTCCGCATGCAGCTACGAATGCACCTGAATGCAGGCAGGATCAGGAGGCAATGCTGCTTAGCCGCTCACCATCCACATCGGACGTCGTCTGCCTGACTGCATGGTTTACGGTATCGGTACCTCAGGGATGAGTGCAGGAACTACACGAGGGTCAGGTTGCGAGCACGCAGCGATGCAGGGATGCAGCCTGGATGCAGCGCATACCACGGCGGTCCGTTGCCGTTGTCAAGGTGGCGGTTATTCTTTTAGGGCTATGGCAGTCTGTGGGGACTCAACATGGACATGTTTGGGTTGTGTGCCTCTCTCTGCGTGAGGTCGGTTAGGCGGCAGCGTCCGTTGCAGCTGCGGCGAGGCAGTGGGTTCAACACCAATGGACAGATTCTGCCTTAGCTGCGCGCAGGCTGCGCATGCCCCACGGCGTCCACGTTTCTGTCCGCCCACCCGCTTCGCTCTAGGTCTCCATTACGGTACTGATACTGATTGATTCGATGAACAGCATCCTTTAGGAAAGCATCCGGTGTGGGTGTATCATGGGCAAGGTGGGCCGCTGGCGGGCACCCCGCACACGTGGTGACCATCTGTTCATGTCCGCAGGAATGCCAGCAAACTGGCTGGTACCGACCGTCGTGGCTTGAAACTCAACCCCTTAACGTCCACAATACGAGGCATCCTGACTGACCCTGGGCACTAGAGCCACGTGCCTATTTGCGCCGTATCTACTTCCAATTTGGGGCGTGAGGCCTGGATGGCAGGTGCGCGCGTTGAGCTGTGCATGGCCCCTTGTGTGTGGGGCTGTGAGTCCACTGCCACCCGCACGACGCAGGTACGGTGGCCTTCAGGCTTCAGACACAAGCCGGAGCTTGCTGCAGGTGCACACGTAGCGCCAGCGCTGACGTCGGACCCCGTCTGAGTTGCCCTGAACAGCACGAAGCGGAGGGAGGCGCTGGACACCTGCACTCGCAGCGCCTCCCTCAGCTTCGTGCTTCTGCGTGTTCGCCACCGTATACTGCTAACGTGTTCCCAGCGAGTGACAGCGACAGGCACCCGCGGACAGCGCACAACTAACATCTCAATGCGCTGGAGTTCAATATGGTGGGGTGATGACGTGACCAGAACTGATCACAGCGCCGGGTACCGGGTTGAAAACCCGCCAAATGTCCAGCATACGCATTCTTGACTGGCCCTGCACCAAAACGTTCAATTAAATATAATATAATATTTTTAGGGGCAAAACCTGCTTCTCCACCAGGCTGGCGACGTTACGCACACTTCGTAATGCTGGGTCCGCACCAGTACACGGCGCTTCACAGACTGGGTCTTGCCGCGTTCTAGCTGGCAGACTGTGTACTGTAGTAATAACAGGGAATTGATCAACATAAACAAAGTCCTGCGTTGCCGCACGTTGCCACCGAGGCGCCTCAAAGCGTGAACCCTGCTAAAGGTCACTATGGCACTACATCATAGCCAAGAACATGCTAGTAGCATGCTATCAGCGTCGTCTTCGCCGGTGCTCCCTGCTGCGCCTGCGCCCTTGCTGGGAACACCGCAGCCTGTCGCCCGTGCCTTGTGGGGCCGGCCCTCTCGCGAGGAGATAGAGGGATACTTCCAAGCGGTAGGTTACCTTAGGAAAATAGAGGCCAAAAGTTGCACCTGTGCTTGCCTGTCGCTCAGTCGCCGTGTCGCCCTGTCGCCCTGCTTGACCGCAACAAAGTCTTTGCCCCACTGAACCTCTCAGCATATTGCGAATATCGCAGGCCTTCTCCTCACCGTCAATAAGGCAGCGTTTCGGGGAGGCAAGGGCCGATGCTGCCAAGGCTGGCCTCTGACAGACCCAGGGCGCCAGCCATCCCAAAACCGGCCTCGGCCAGGAAGGGAGCAGCAACGCCGCTATTCATCTCTGTATTATGCGCAATCTACGGTGGTGAAGGAGAACCACTACCAAGGCGTGGCCTGCGACGCTGACCTGGATGGGCTCTTGGGTTCAGCGCGGTGCACGCGCCTTTTACGCAATTGTGGTAACGCGAGGTGCAGAGATTTCAGGAGGCCATGTCTCGCAAGGTGCCGGCATTCGGCTTCGTTAGGGAGGTATGGAGCGCACGCCAAGTTTGACTCGACTTTGAAGTTTCTGTTTGCCGACGCCGTTGACAATTCCTCTATTCAGTTTGACTATTGCCGTTGCATAGCATGCGTGTGTGCATACTGCTGTGTTGGACTTGAGGCCTGGGCCATGTGCAGCTTACCCGGGCCTAAGTCGCTGCACTGAGTGACTATCAGATGGTATACAGATGGCTGCGCAACGCGCCGGTTGTCACGGCTGTGGGCCGGCTTGGTTGGCTGGGCAACGCACAAGGAGTAGAGCGTGGCGGTCATTTTGGGCACGCCGCAGAGTGGCGCGACAAGGCTCGCACGAGAGAGCTATGAAGCTAAAGGCTGGCCGGCAGGGCTTCGACGGTGGTTTTGATGGTGGTGCAGGGAGGGAAGAGCTTGCCCGCTGCAGGGCTGTCAACGGCAGGGCGGATGGCGTGTTTGCCGGGTGTGAACTGCTGACGGCAGGGCGGACGACAAATCCACGGCAAGGGTTGTGGCGCGCCAGTGCCACATGTTGCTTGTGGCTTGAGCGCCAGGATTGGGCTCCTAGCTGTATACCTATATTGCTATTCTATGTTGTTTTACCAGGTTGCACCCTGGTAGCTGGCGTGCGTTGGCTGTGGCTTTCCAGCAGCTGCGGGGCTGCCTCTCCGGCCCACGCTGGGTTGGCCGGCACGATTGTGAACTGTGGGTGCTAATGGGACCATACTGCTGAATCCTAACGCGGGTTCATGTACCATGCATGGGTTGCCGATGTAGCGCTGTTTGGCACTTCCGGGTGTATCAGGTTGTGTACGATTAGGGCAGGTGCGGTGTGGGGGTTGGGCGGGCGCGCTTCCAGCACTATGCAATATTTGGCCAGTCTGAACGGAATTGGTGTCGTTCTTGGGCGGGCTCGATGGACCTCTTGACTCAACAAGAGCCATACCGTATGTGCAGTGTTTGGGGCAGTGCGGTACGCCGTGGAGCATGCGGCGAGCCCAATGCTTTGGTTGTTTGGTATGAGCACGGATGCTGGTGAAGAACGGTGAAGCCTGTGGAGGGGGTACTATCGCGTAAAGGAAGCTTGGGAGTTTTCGTGTGCTCGTCGATGATGGTATCTAGGGTGGGACAAGGGCGAGGGCGTGGTATCCTACGTGAGAGTTTTAGGGCTGTAGGGAGGATCCCCTGTGGCTGTGGTCCTGTGGGAGGTGGTTTCTCGACAATGCATGACAATGTATGAGCAAGGCAACTTTGCCATCCTGTAAGCGGCACAAGGTGTGGCACCTTGATGGGCTTGGGCTGACGCGACCACGTTGCACAGCGTTTGCGTTCCTTCGTTGCTAAAGTGTCAGGGAAGGCACATGCCATATTGCACGTACCGGTTACCCATGCGTTGCGTTACACATCCCTCATCAGGCCGCCAGCTACGGCAAGGGCTGTAGGGGTTCAGACACCAAGGCAGCCAAGCAATTACAGGTTGCAGTCCTTGACAGGTGCAAAAGACCACATGATGCATGGTTGGCCATGATGCAGGCTATGGTGGCCACATGATGCATGGTGGGCCACATGGAGCAGGCTATGGTGGCCACATGACATCTATTACTTACATCCATATGGAAACTGCTACTGGTAAAACGTGTCACGCTCATCAATTTTGCAAGGGACTCAGGGCGTGCGTGCAACCCGGTACATCATTGATAAAAGGACAGCTGCACAGTTGGTGTGCAGCCCTACGGGGTTGCCCTTAATGCTGGAACAGATCATTAGCTCGTCTGAACCCTTTCTCACCATATCACGAAGCATGCATGCCATATGTCGCACGCTCCGCTCGCACCTTCACGGCAGCAAACAGGCCAGCACCAGACATGTGCGCTGCACGACGCCAGTCAGCATGGCCGCGCATTGCTCCTTGCGGAGCGACCTACTAGCAGGCCTGGATTGCCTACCAGCTGCATGTCCAGCCAAGCCTACTGCGAACACGCATTAGCGCAAAGTAAGGATCCAGCCGCAGCGACTCAGTCGCTTCTAGGTTGGCGGCACCCGCCAAGCCGTGCCACGTGCTACCGTAACGTCGTACCGCCGTGCCACCGCCCCCTCATAGCACGTACTTGGGTATGCCGTACTGCTCCCACACCTTGCCCGACTCGGGGTACCAGCCCATGGCGCCCTCCCGCAGCGCGGGCGGCAGGAACACGGCAGGGTCCACGGCGGCAGGGGGCGCGGACATGGCCAGGGACATGGGCGGGTGCTGCAGGGGAGGGGGGAGGGGGGAAACATGGGGAGGGGTCGGGAGGCACGTGTGGGTGAGGCCTGCTGTAGACAGGTCTTTGTATGGACCATGCAGTTCAGGGGACATGTATGGGGTTGTCCTGGCGAGGTTGCAGCTGTTTGCGTGAGCTGTCTGGCTATCGACCTCCTCAACCCACAGACACGTCCTGTCTTGGTGCCGTCCTGCCGCCGTCCTGTCTTGGTGCCGTCCGGCTCCCTCCGGCCCACCTGCAGCGGCTGCAGGTACCTCTCCCGCAGCATCCTCCTGAACGCCACCAGCGCCGGAGTGGTTGTGGCCCACAGCAGCGCCGCCTGCGCCCAGCCGCCGTTGGTCAGCAGCACGGCGCCGCTAAACAGCTCCCCCACCAGCAGGTAGCCCACAACGTGGTCCGCAACAACGGGGAACATGGAGCCACCTGGGGGAAGGCGTGGGTTACGAGCGAGTGCGGGTTAGCGGAGGTGTGTGCAAGGGAAAGCAGGTCGCTTTGCAAGCAGGTATCCCACAACGTGGTTGCTGGTAAGCAACCATGGGGAATTTGGAGCTGGCTGAAGGAGGGGCGTGTGGGGTAGTGATGCGTGTTTGGGGGCGTGTGGTAAGTGTGTATGGGAAACAGGGAAAGACGGATGTGGGTTAGGGCGTACGGCGCGCTTTCATTGAAGGGTACGGTACCTGGCGGGTTGAAGTAGTGTGCGTTGGGGAGGATGGGCATGGGCAGTTGGCATCGGTTAGCGGTGCGTCTGTAGCTGGGTGGGAATGGCAGTAGCGCGGCTGCACCGCAGGCCGAGGAGCAGCTGCGCGATGGCCGGAGGGCCTGCAGGGCCGGGGGTGGCGGGGGATTGCGCGGGCCGGCAGGGTGGCAGCGGAGGCCAGGCGTTGGGCCGACGAGGCCAAGGGGCGGAGCGGGGACCGTCCTGGCAGTCACCGTATGCCACCGGCCAAAGGGTACCGGGAGTTGAGCGGACGAGCCGGGCGCCGTAGAGCGGAAGCGGTCATGGTGAGGAGCGGCGGTTGCTTTTACAGTATTTTACGGCATTGGCGGTTTCGCAGCTCGCGATTGCGTCAATATTATTGACATAGTGGAGTTGAATTGCTGCATTGCGGAGCGAGAGCGCGAAGGCGCAAAGGAGTCAGCAGGTCCCAGTGCGGTTGGCCGCAACGCTGGGCCGTCCTCGCTACCTGCCACGTGGCCTGGAGGCCGAGCGCCGAAACGGAGCGACCATCCAGCAACGCTCACACAGTAACAACAACAGCATACATCCCTAGCATAAGGCATGTGATAATACCTGTTTAGCAGTATTCCTGATTGAGGGTGCGAGAAGGCTTTGGCGGGACACGCGGTCCTGCCCTGGCCCCGCCGCTTGACACGTGGCAGCTGGGCGTCACCCACGAGGCCGCCGCTTGCGCACTTCCATCCCTGCCACACGCAGCGCAACTCCCCTGGGCGCAGGGAGCGCAGGCTGCCGTCCCTTGAATAATGCCCCGCCTGCCCTTCCTGAAGCGCACCCGGTGCGTCTTCTCAACCAAGGGAGAAACGCGCATTGGGTGCGCTCCCCTGTTCCCAACACTCCCCAGACCCTTTCTGGACGCCCCTGCCCACCTGACTCGTACTGCCGCTCGTAGATGTACACGATCGCGTACCTGCAAACATGGGAAACAGGAATGCAGCACATAGGCCTCAATAACCCTAAGGGCACTATTCCCTGGCCTGGGCATGGTCACCAGGAAGCAACCCGCGTCGCCTGACTCCCCGCTCGCCTGGCCCCACCGTGTCCCCGTGTCCCCAGCCCGGGCCGTGGTCCCTGCCCCATCAAGCTGCCGCCCCAACAAGCCCCCCCCACGCCGTTTGCACTGCCGCACAGCGCAGCCAGCGGCTGCTCTGTCCAGTACCGCCACCCGCCAGTGCCCCTCCTGTCGGGCATGAAGCTGCGACACAACCCTTGTTGGGGCTTCGCTCCTTCGCCCCTCGCCCCTCGCAGACACACCTGCAGCCGGCCGCCCCGCACTCCACACCTCCATGCAATGTACTCCGTCCCGGCTACCCCTTTCAGCCACCAGTCTGTGCTCCTTTGGCCCCTTGAAGATTTACGCAGTAGCTCTTGCCGGCTGCTTCCTTCCTTTGCCCCCCACGCATGCAGCCGGCCGCCCCCCTCCCGCGCACCTCCACGTGATGTACCCCGTGGCGAAGAACAGCAGGGCGATGGGCGCAATGAGGGGCGCAGTGACCACGTAGGCCAGGCCCACCATCAGCGTCTGCAGGGGGTGGGGGAACAAAATACTAGTAACGACGGGGGGGGGGCTATGTGGGCCGGGGAGGGAGGATGCACCAACCTCACAGGGACGGAAAAGGTGCACCGCAGTGAGCTGTGTGCGGGATGCCTGGCACTGGGCCGCCTGCGCCAGGCACAAGGGCAAGGTACCGTAGTGGATTCCCCTCACCTGCATCAACCTCCGCCCCGTCCTGACCTGCAGTAATCCTTCCCCCTACGTCGACTCACAGACTCCGTCTGCCTCCCTACCCCCTTGCCTCCCCGCCGCCCCCTCACCTGCAGGATACCGTTGTAGAAGCCGGCGAAGCGGTAGCCGGGGGGCGAGTGGACGGCGAACAGGTCCTGCCAGGAGCTGCAGGTGCAGGACGGGGTGCAGAGAGCGGGGTGCAGGGCAGGGTGGCGGGAAGGCTGGGGATGCAGGGCTGAGTGCAGGGGTGGGTGCAGGGCAGGGTGACGGTAAGGCAGGGTGCGGGCGCAGGTGTTGCGGGTGGAGCAACGCGGCCGCAGGTGGCCGAACGCGCGGTTAGGCGTAGGTGACAGAACGGCAGGGGAGCACGGAGCGTTGAAGGAGAGCTCAGCAAGCCGCCGTTACGCTGGGTAGGTAAGTACCAGCTGCCTGCTGCCAACACCGTCAGAAGGGGCTTGCTATGCACGCTGCAACGGCACGAACACACAGTTGCCCACGGCTGGCACGTAGCACGTGGCAGAGCGTGCGGCGTACTGTATTCCCGCATCAGAACCGCGATGGTGGTGTGTCCTTCGTGCCCCACCAGCCGCCAGCCTCCTCCCCTTAGCGGGATAGCCCCACCTGGGCAGCCTCGCCCCCACCAGCCCCCTCAGGCACGCCCCCAGCATGTCCCCCAGGTGCGGCCACAGCACACGCAGCGCGTTGGAGTAGAGCGCCTTGGCCAGCGTGAGGTGCAGGAAGAAGTTGGAGGCGGTGGGCAGCGCTGCAGGGTGGGTGGGGGGACGAGAAAGGGAAGGGGAAGGGGGACAGAGGTGTGTGTGTGGGTTGAGGGGCTAGCGTTAGGTGCAGGAATTGATAGGAGGCAGTGGGCAGCGCTGGAGGAGCCGTTGTGTACGGCTCGCTGGTAGGAGAATCTCAAGGCGCCACGGCCCCAAAACCGTCACACCCAACACCGCCGTACAGCCGACTGACCTCCCCTGTCGCAAACTTGCCCAACGCAAACACTGTTGATATGCCGTCACAACGCGCCTGGCTCCCCCCGCGCCCTGCCGACCCCATGCCGCCCGCACCTGTCCCCACTCGCAGCAACAGGCCCGCCCAGTCGTGCAGGTAGGCCCCCCACCACAGCCCCTTCCCCAACGCTTCGCAACCCACCGCTATTCCCACCTGTCCCCATCCGCAGCACCAGGTGGCCAGAATCAAGACCAGGCCCTCCCCGCCCATCCCACAAAGCCTCCCGCCTGGAAGGCATCATCGACTCCTTCACTCCCCTCCGCTCCTGTCCCCCCACCCGCACCCGCACCTGTGCCTATCCGCAGCAGCAGGCGTCCCGGGTCGTGCAGGTAGGCCCCCAGCTGGCCGAACAGCCCGCCGCCCACCACGGCGCCCAGGAACAGGTTGAAGAGCGACCACCAGAAGAACCAGCGCGACATCTGGACGTCCAGCGCGGGCAGGGACACGCACCTGGGGGGGAGGGCGGATGGATGGAGGGCAGGGTGTGGGTTGTTGGGGGGCTGGTGGTGGGGGAGCGGGACGGGGACGTCCAGCGCGGGGAGGGACACGCACCTGAAGACAGGGAAGAAGGGAGTGGGGGTTGCGGACTGGATGTTGGGGAGCGGGCGTTGGAGAGCACGGTGGCATGATGTTCCGGCCTCGGGGTGGAGCTGCAATGTGCTCATGTCCTCTCAAGAAGGGAGGGGCGGCAGCGGCGCCTTCCCCCATCCTCCATGGAGCATTCCCCAACTGCTCGATGCAGGGCACACCTGGCACACAGTTGCTCCTCCTCCCCCCGCCCACCTGCTCTGTATGGCTGCCAGCAGGTACAGCGCTATGGCCCAGGCAGCAGGCACACGCACCTGATACAGCACCTGAGCACACGGCCAACACACATGCTACTCCTCCCCTCACCTGCTCTGTATGGCTGCCAGCAGGTACAGCGCCATGGGCATGACCCACGCGTTCCAGCCCAGCGATATGAGCGGCGGCAGCACGCCCGTCAGCAGCGACTTGGCGGCGCGGGCGGTGAGGGAACGCTCGGCGTGGCGGCAGAACCAGGGCCTGGGGGTGGGGCAGGCGTGCCGTGGCGGGAAGGGGGAGCAGGTGGTGGGGGCTGGGGTGGGGACTGCAGGGCACGTGTGTGGCGAGGCCGTGGTGCCCAATTATTGTGAGACTCACTGGAGGCCAACAGTCAATGCAGTTGTAGGCTGGAGCGCGCTGGGAGGGCAAGGGTGCACCACCACCTACACCTCCTCCATCATCACAACGGGACCCAGCCGCCGCGCCCTGAGCCCCCCCATGCTCCTGCCGGCCCACCAGTACAGCCTGTTGAGCTCCTGCGTGCCGCCGCACACAGCCACTGGCAGGTTGGACAGCGCGCCTGGCAGGGGTGGGGAAGGGTACCGGGGGGACGGGAGACATATTGGTGGGGAGGCAGTAAGCGAGGGGCGCCGTGCGCTTGCGAACTGTGCTTTGGCTGGGGGCAGGGGGATGTGCCGTCCAGTTGGGCACACCGCACTTGTGGAATGACTCTCCTGACTTGCACCCAGACTAGAGTTGCGGCCGAGGTAGGTTGCTGGCCCATTGAAGCACGGGCGTCCATGTGCGAAAATCAGGCCGTCCCACCTCACCCCACCCCACCCCACCCCACCACCCCACCCCACCCCACCCCATCCCACCCCACCCCACCCCCCACCCCACCCCACCCCACCCCACCCCACCCCACCCCACCCCACCCCACCCCACCCCACCCACCCCACCCACCCACCCCACCGCCGATAAACAGCGCTTTTTACTGGTGCCCCGTAGGCCTTCGCTGTATCGGGCGGTGGTGTGTGTGGCGGAGGTCTGTTGGTTTACAATGTGGCCATAGCCAATGCACGTCCCAACCCCACCGCCCATGCCCCGTGCTGTTCACCCACCCACCCACCCGTGAGCGCCCCTATGGGGAAGGCCAGCACCAACAGCAGCGGGGCAGACATGAGCGCGCGGGCGGCGCGTCCGCGGGGCAGCGTCCACAGCGCCTGGGGGGTGGCGAGCGTTGAGGTTGGGGCAAGGGATTTGGCCACGCCTGGAAAACCAAGACAGGGGTAGAAACAGGAAAACGGTGTTATGGGACCGCGACCGCTACCGCCCTTGCGACTGCGCATGCAGGGGGACGTACTAAGGGAGAAGACAGCAGGGCGGGGTCAGATTAGGGCGCGATGCGAGCCATGAACGCACCGACCAATGTGGCCAAGGAAGTGACATAGGTCTCGCCCACCTGCCAGTACACGGCGTCCGGCGGCGGCGCGGCGCACGCCCTGAAGTGCAGCGGCTGCGTGCGGCTGGGCGGCGCCAGGGGCGCGCACTGCGCCGCCGCCGCAGCGTCACGCTGGCAGCCGAACAGCGCAAAGTACGCCCGCCGGGTGGGCGTACGGAGCGCGCGGGCACGCTCCGTACGGATGCGCTCCTGCAGCTGCCGTACGCGTACGGCGCAGCGCAGCACGTGCAACATGAGGGGGGAATCGGGCGGGGGCAGCTCGCGAGGAGGGGCCACGGGCACGTGGTCGGGGGCAGGGGTGGAGCCGGAGGTGGAGGTGGGAACGGGGAGGGAGGGCAGGGGTGCGGGGAGGAAGCTGCTGCTGGACGCGCGGGTTGGGGCCGAGCTGCTGGGTGGGGTGGTGGTGATGGTGGTGGGGTGGCGGCCGGGTGGGGGCGCGGAGGCGAGCGCCGCCGCGACCTTCTTGGTGGCTGCGGCTGCCTCGGCCTTGGCGCGCGTGTGCACCGCCACGTGTGCGGCCAGCAGCGCGGCGGCCAGCTGGGCCATGGCGGCAGACCATTGGAACAGCAGCTCATCGACAGCCTGGACGGAAGGGGGTGGTGGGTAGGATTTGAGGAGCTCCTTATACCGTACTAAGGCGGGTGTGATCTATAAACAAGCTTACCACAAAAGCCATGGCCCATGGGTGCATCCAAAGACAGCATTCGTCAGTTGCTATGGGCTGAACATGCCTTGGACAGTATCCGTGTAAGCACTGCAGCCATACGCGAGGTGGAATTCCGGTATGAATTCCCAACGTAACGCGCACAGCGTCCGTCTCCCATGCCCGCGAGTTACTCGCGCTTTACGCGTACCACCATCCCCGTTTCCCACGCTCTCCACAAGGCCCCACCCTCCCGCAAGCCCCAGCCCGCGCACCCTGTGGTTGCACACGGGCACCAGGCGCTGGAAGGAGCCGGGGAACAGCTGCGCGTAGAAGGCCGCCACCGCCGCCGCCTCCTCGCTGTCGTCGCGCGGACTAGGCATCAGCGGCGGCGGCCCGCCCAGGCCGAACAGCGACGCCACCCCGCCGCCGCCTCCACCACAGGCCCCACCAGCGCCTCCCCTCCCCCGCCTGCTGCAGCTAACCCTGCGTCCGCGGATCCCACCAACGCTGCTGCTGCTGCTGCTGCTCACTCTGCCGCTGTGCGGCGGTGAGGTGCGGGGGGGCAGCAGGGGGTCCGCGGTGCCGGCGGGTGCATGAGCACCTGCTCGGTCCATGTGTGGCCGGGGGCCCCCTACCGCCGTCACTGCTCCAGAGCGGCCGTCCAGCGCCGCGGCACCCACACGCCGGCCCTCCTCCGACGCAAAGGGCCCGTCCTCCACCAACAGCCGCCCACCTGCGCCAGGGAGCGCTGCCGGTCTGACTGCGGCCGCTGTGTGTAGGACCCCAGGTTCGAGGTCCAGCCCCCCAGCCCCTTCCTCGCCGTCACCGCTGCACAGCTCCCCTCCGGTAGGCACCAGCTGTGCGGCCGCGAGTGCACCCGGCCGGCGAGGTGCTACCTGCGAAGAGGGCGGCGCCAGCAGCGGCCGCGCCTCGCCCGCCTGCCCCTCCACTTCTCCTGCCGCTGCCCCTGTTCCTCCGGCCGCTGCCTCTCGGGTGCCGCTGGGGCGACCATGCTCCCTGCCCTGGGCCTCGCGGTGCTGGTGTTGGTGTAGCTGCTGCTGGCTGTGCAGCGCTTGGGCCGCCAGGCGCCTGGCCCGGGCCCACAGCCCCCCGCCGCCGTCCTCCCCATCCCCCGTACCCCCAGGTGACAGCAGGGGACGCTGCTCGTCCTCCCCCTCCTCCTCCTCGCCGCTAGCCCACCCGGCGTTACCGCCGCTGCCGCCGTCGCCACAAAGCGTACGGGTGGCGGCGGTTGGGACGGCCCCTCCGTCGGACACGCGCCCTCTCCGCCGGCCCCGCCGCCGAGGGGAGTGTCCGCTCCCGCTGCCGCCGCCGCCTCCGGTAGACCCAGACCGCCGCCGCCTCCACACCGCGGTATCGTCCTGCCGCTGCCGCGACCCACTGCCGTCCTCCCCACTGGGCCTGCCTATGACTGTGCCTGTGCCGGTGCTGGGGCGCCGGCTGCGGCTGCTACCAGACCGCCGCAGGGACCTGTCCCTGTCATGGTGCGCATGTGGGTGAGGGCGCTGTGCGGGAGGGTGCTGCAGCCAGGGGGACGCGTAGTGCCCGTGGCCCTGGCCCAGAAGGGGTACCGGCAGCGGCAGCTGCGGTGGGGTGGAGCACGCCGTGGTGATGGTGGGAGCCTGCCGGGGGCTAATGAACCCCTGCGCGTTGCCGCAGCTGCTGCGGCCACTGCCGCTACTGTCATCCTCCCCACCGCCCGCTCTTCGCCTCCCTTCAGTTGCCATACTGTCGTGTTCCTGCTGTTGCCGTTGGGTGGCGGCGAAAGGGGAGCATGACGGCATTTGCTGGCGGCCCCTAGGCGATGGCGGCCCCGAGGAAGCCGGGCTGGCCGAAGCATCGGAGCTAGCGGGCGAGCCGCCAGCGGAAGCGGAGGCAGGGGACCCAGGGGATGTCCTCCCGCCCCGCGTCCCGGCCCCTGTCGTACCCGCCGCCACCACCTCCGGCAGGCCCAGCCCGTTAATGCGCTCCACGGGCCGCAGTACGACGTCACGTACTAGTACGGCGTACTGGTGGGCGTTGACCAGGTGGTAGCGCCCGCCGGCGCGGACCTGTGGTGTGGGTGCAGGGGGTTGGGGACAGAACGTCGTGTACGAATCGAGCAGATACTAGGCACGTGGGTTGCAGCTTGGACAGATGGACATTGGGTCCAAGGCGCCGTGCAGCAAGTAGCGGCAGGCCTACCGGCAGATTGGCCGTGACCCACATTGAGCACCGAGCATAAGAAACCCATATGGGCTCTTGCCCGCCTCGCCACCTCCCTGTGCACCTCCCTGTGCCCACCTTGAGTAGCTGCCGCAGCCGCGCGTTGCACCTCCCCGCCACCAGCGGCTGCTGCTGCGCCCGCCCGCCCGTCCACGGCCGGTCCCACTCGGGCCCGGGGTCGAGGTCGAGGTCAGGCCACTCACACAGCCAGCCGCCGGGGCAGAGCCCTCCGCCTGCATAGCCGGCAGCGTCCGTATGCTGCTGCTGCTGGCCCTGCCCCTCCTTACCTGCTCCTGCACCCTGTTCCCCCGCCCTCCGGCGGCGCAGGCCCGCCATGGCGGCCCGCTGCTCGGCCGCCGGCGCCCAGTAGCGCAGCACCGGTATGGAGGCAGGGGAGCCCCCGGCCCCTGCCCCATCCGCCTCCCGCGCATCCACAATTTCGAAGTCCTCGTCCCGCCCCTCGTCCCGCCCCTCGTCCCGCCCCTCGTCCCGCCCCTGCAGCTGGCCCCTCCCCTGCAAGCTCCCCAGGCTGCCACAGCTGCCGCCATGCCCTGGCCCCAACTGCCCTTGCCCCTGCTGCTGCTCCCGCTCCCGCGCCGCCAGCTCCACCTCACCCACACCCAGGCCCCCCATGGCGCCATGCACGTCTCCACCGCCTCCGTTCTCCTCGTGCCCCGCACGGTCCCGTGGTCTCGCCCCCGCCCCCTGGGCTCCCCCGCCCTCCTCCTCCCCTGCCCGAGCGCCCCTGCTCCCACCGCCAGCCCCAGCCTCCCGCGTCGCCGTCTGCGACCCCCGCCTGGAGGCCGGTCGGCTGCCTCCCCTGCCCCCGCCGCCCCACCCCCACCCCCACCAGCTCCACCACCCGCCGCCCACATCCACATCCAGCAGCATGCCCAGGCTGCGCGCCAGGTCAACCACGCTGCGGCTCAGCAGCAGCTGCCCATCATCCTCCACCTCCCCTCCTGCCCCACCACCGCCCTTGCCCTTCCCTGGACCCTTCCTACCACCGCTGCCCTTCCCTGCCGCCGCCGCCGCCGCTCCGTCCTCCCGCACAAACCGCCACCGCTCCTGCCCGCCCGCCACTCCATTCCCAGACCAAGACCACGCCCCCAAGTCCCCACCCGGCATCGTACCTAGAGCCGTACGGCTAACAACGCCCACCCCGCCGTTGCCCCAGTTGCTGTACCCTACGCCCCCTAGCCCTGCCGCTGTGCGGCCCTCCGCCGCCGCCCCGCCCCGGGGGCCCTCCCCTGGCGCCCCCTCGCCCTCCTCCCTGCCGGTGAGCAGCAGCAGCAGCTGCTCGTCCGCCAGCATCAGGGCCCCGTGCGCGGCGGTGCGCGCGGGGGGCCGGCCGGCTGGCGGCGGCGGCAGCGTGGGGTTGGGGTCGGCGTCGGCTGCCAGCTGCTGCGCCGCCCAGTCCTCCTTGTCGCGCGACAGCATCTGCGTCGGACGCACAAGCATTCTCGTATCAACCAATCATGAGTTGGTAAGTTGTTGGAGCCCCTCAATGGACAGAAACGTGGCATCGCAAGGTGTGCCGTGGGACGTATCAAAGGATTGAGGTTGGCGTGCTAGCACCCTGGAGAGGGCATGCATCAGGACGCCTGCCCCAGACTCTTCAAGCCCTCGTCCAGCACCAACCCTCGTCTCCGCCCTCCCACCCACCCTTAGTGGGTTAACCCACGCCACCAGATTGTCCACCGTCGCCTGCTGCGCAGCCGCCCTCAGCAGCGGGTCCGCCGCCCGCGCCTCCGCCTCCGCCTCCTCGTCCGCCTGCTGCGCACCGACCCCCGCCGCCGCAGCCGCCTCGTGCAGCTGCAGCGACAGGGGAGCCGCCGCTCCCGCCGGCCCCACGGCACTGCCCGCTGCACCGCCCGGCCTTGATCCGGGCGCCCCTCCCGGCAGCAGCCGCACAGGCACGTGTCTTAGCCACGGAGCCCACCTCCGCAGCCGCTCGCCCAACGGGAGCCCCTCCGCGCCTCCGGCTCCCGCCCCGGACCCCGTCCCTGCCCTCCTTGTTGCCGGGCCGCCTGCAGCGCCCTTCCGGTCTCGCCGACTCTTCCGCTTACTGTGCCCTTTACTGTCCGCTGCCCCATTCCCTCCTGCTCCTCTCCGTAGCTCCCCACGCGCCCTGCCCTCCTCTTCGTCCCATGTCGCGTCCCTGCCCTCGCTGCGCCGCCCATCCTCTCTTTCCCCAAGTGCTCCTCCCAAATGTGTTCCCAACCCCAACCCAGATCGTAGCCCGGGTCGACTACCTTGCTTTCCAACTTCACCTTCCGCATCCTCCTGTCCTCCGCTCAAGCCATGCCCCTTTCCCTCTGTCTCCTCGTCCTCGTGCTGCCGTCCAAGTCCCTGTTCCTCCCCCTCACCCAGCAGCTGTTGCAGGTCGGCTGCGCTACCGGGGTGGCTGCTCAGGCCCCCCGCGCGGAACGAGCTGCGCGACCGCAGCGCCCGCCCGCCCGCCGCCCCGTCCACCTCCATGCCGCCCCGCCCACCACCCCGGCCCGCCCCTCCCTCGCCGCTGCCGTACCCGCCAGCCACCGCCTCTGCTGCGATCCTGCTCAGAGCGCTGTCCTCTAGGGAGCGTTGCGCCGAGTGGCGGGGACGAAATTGAATGGCATGATGCAGGTGCAGCAATGGGATGTGGGTGTGGGTGTGGGTCTGGGCGTAGGCACCCACGGTGGAGGTGGCGACGGCGGCGGTGGCCCCGGCGGCGGCTTGCGGGCGGCTGCTGCGGGCCAGGGGCGGCAAGGCGGGCTGGGGGGCTGGCGCTAGGACCTCCCCGCTGGAGGTGTGAGGCACGGCCCGCGCTGGTGTCGCCCCGAGGCCGACGCCGCTGCTGCCGCTGTGAACGGGGGCGCCCGACGGCCCGGCGCCGGCGCTACCGCTGGCTGGTTCGGGTCCAGGGGGTTGGGCGTGGTGGCCATGAGGCGGGTGGAGGTGGTGGTGGCGGCCGTGTCCGTGTCCGGTGCGTCCCTCCGGCCCCGCCGCGTCCAGGCACAGCATGTAGGCCACGCGCAGCTCAGCGTAGGACTGCGCGGTGGGGGCAGCAGGGATTGTCCACCACAACAAGCGAGGGCGTGCGTCGATGCTGGGAACTCCACGGTAAGGTGATGCCGCGTGCTGGACCACCTTTCGTCCCGTCCTACTTGGCTGCTAGTTTATGTTTTGCAGGCCATCCGAACGCATGCCTACATTGTGCATCTGTACCTTACGCCCCCACCGCCATCCCCCCTCCCCCACAGAGCAGTTTCCTCTCAGCAGGCCCTACTGGCTTCCGGCTCCTCCGCTTTGCGCCTCCACAGCTACCCCACCTGGCAGTGCACCAGCAGCACCCAGCAGCAGTACCCGGTGACCACGTAGCATGCCAGGAAGGGCAGCCACAGGATGGCGTGGCCTGAGGAAAGGGAGCGGCAAACAGGGTGCGTTGGGAGGTGGCTGCGAGGACGGGGGGACTTGCCCGCTCGCCAAGGCGAGCGTATGCCATGGCCCAGAGGTAGACCCCGCCAAGCAGCAGGCGCTACAACTGACAGTAGGGCAGAAGCACCGACGGCGTAAAGCACGTTGCTGGCGTCAAGCGATACCGGTGAATGCCAGTACAGGCGCGCGGCCCATCACGCACCCGGGGGGAGGTTGGATATGGTGGCACGGGAGAGCTCCGCCGCGTTGGCCCCCCGGTGCAGGCGGTGCGACACCACGTCATCGAAGGCGTAGTAGGTGGGCAGCACTGGGAGCGGGGAGGGAGATAGGGCGCACAGTAAGATTGGAGTTGCGAACTGAACGGAATCCAAAATCCGTACCCGATACCATGTCGTAGCATGGGCTGTTCGGGTGGCGGGGTGGCTAGGGGCTCCAAGGAGAGCCCGGGCAAACGTCCGTCAGGTGCATAGCGAGCGCGGGGCCCGCCGAACCAACCGTCTAACTCAAGAAGCCGCAGTCTACGTGGGCCGTAGTCTTACAGGCTTCCGGGGCCCCTGCTGACGCAAGCAGCTTCTGTTGGCGGCTCAGCATGCACCTGAAGGACAGCGTCCGCACCCCCACTGGCATCCCACGAGTGGCCCCTTCCCCGCTCACGTATGCCAAGGCTGACGACTGTGAGGGCGGAGAAGATCTGCAGCCCCATCAGCAGCGTGCGGTTCAGGATCTGCACACAGGACAGGAGGTGAGGGCCGCGTGACAGGCGGCGGAGGGAAGCAGGACGCGGGCACCCACAGGGCCACCGGCCAGGTGTAACACTGTGTGCACCGCACCCCAATCAGTGTCCAGCACTGTGCCGATTGCACAACCTTCAGCACATGCCGCATGCAAACGTGGCCACCCGCTGTGCCGCGAGTGCACCACACCTCCCAATTTTCACCACTAGCATGCAGCCCCGCACCGCAGCTGCACACCTTGACCCGCGCGTCCATCCCGCACAGCGCATCACCCCAACTCCCACGGACCGTAACCTCCTAACCCTTCCCGGCACCTACCAGTGCGTCCACCCCTGCGCACCGCACCATCGCAATCCTACCACCCTGTCCCTGCACACGCGCAACACACAGCACGTGTTGCACACAGCACACGTACAACCCCCCCCCACCCCACCCCTCCCGTCGCCGGCCAGCGCGTCCACCCCACGCAGCGCACCAATCTCATCACCTGGCCCCAACTGAACCTCATACTCCTGTACACCTACCACTAACAGACCCTTCCACCCGCCCGCACCCACCAGCGCGTCCACCCCCGCGCAGCGCACCACCTCGGCGTCGCTCATAGCCAGCACCTCCGCCACCCATGACACGCAGCGCTGCAGCCCGCGCAGCCGCAGGGGGGGAGGCCGCAGGAACAGGTCGGGCAGCTCCTGGAAAGGGGCAGGGGAAAGGGGCAGGGGGAGCAAGCAGCGGGGAGGGGAGGCAGGCGGGTAGTGTAGGGGAAGGCAAAGGACGAGCGGGGGACAAAGGAGGTACAGGATCAGGCCGCATAGCTACTAGGAGAGTGGCGTGGCAGTAGGGAGTGCGGCGGTTTCGGAGTCAAGGGTGGACTTGGATGCGCCCGACCAAGGTGCGGTAGGGTGACGGAGTGTAGATGGCAGGTGTGGGGTGTGGCGTTGGCGGGGGGGAGGCGCCTCAGGGTGGTCGTGCTGCGGCTCGTGAGGCCGGGGCACAGCGGCGCTGCGTGATTGAAAATCGTCGCTTAGTAAGGGACACAAAGCATCAGCCAGGCACACCCCTTATGTTCAATGGGATAGCTCCTGGGGCTTTGGCCAAATGGTGCTAAGTGGTGCTGGATTGCGCCGTACGTGTTGGGGCACGTGTGCAAGGCAGGTGGCGGCAGGCAGGGACACAGGCTGTAGCTCTTTCCACCTGTTCACGGCCAATGTGCCACAGGCTTGCATGCGCTGACGGCGGGTGAGTGCACTACCGTGGTGGACGTCTGTTGGTCTGGTGGGCTTGTGTCTGTCTGCACGGTGGTGCCATCTTACCCGGCGCCGCTGCCATACCCCGCCGACGCTGCGCAAGGTGCCGCGCAGCAGGATGAATACAGTAATAGAAATACATCCGAGGATGAAGTTGATGAGCGCTCTGGGGGTGTCCAGGAAAACAGAAGATTGTATCAATCGCCCGGCTTCGCGCAGCTGAGGGTTGGAAGATGAAGGCAAATGCGCTCTTACGAAGCTCGTATTTGGTCATCTGATACCACAAATGGAAACTCAAACGTAGAGGCCGGCATGGCTGGTCAAGCGTAGACTGTTCGCCGCTGCCGCGTCTTTCAAAGCTGCCTAAAGATACATTGTTACATTTTGCCAGCCATAAAGTTGCCTTGCGACACCTTCAATTATTGCCAATTTGCAGCTATGGAATGCACGTAATCCGCAGGTGGTAGGGGTCCTACACGCATGCTGTACGGCAACCAACGAGCCAGCGCTACACGTGGAATTGGAGGGCCCTGGGGCATCCAGGCTCATCTTGACGTAGCACGTGCGAAAGGAAGCACAGCTGCTGTAAGGGAAACCGGTGAAGTGCCGCCATGGACATGGAGTTTCGCCATGGGCCAGGGATGCATGCACTGTTGGCACTGCCTACCTATGGTACAGCTGAGGATGGGGCACGGGGGGCGCGGCTGCCGCCCAATCATGCGTGCCCAGCTCGTGCAGAACTGGCTACAGACGACATCGCCATAAAGTCCTCACCATTCAGCACGTAGTGTGACAGTCAGACTGCGTCCCCATTCCTCAGCAGGATTCTCACTCATTCATTTTTACCAGCAGGCTGCATGCGCAAGAACCAGGAGCCGCTGCTCGCACACCCCAAAAGAACAAGCGCCGATAGGCCAGCTGCATCGCTGGATGTATGCATGCAGCCATGTACAAGCCTGTCACCGGCCCACTGCCTCACGACAGATGCATATCGCAAACCCGGAGTTCCACATACACACTAGGGTACCATGCTACTCCAGACATTTGCTCCTGGCAGACACCATGTCCCCAGCCACCGCTACATCCCACCGTTCAGGCAAAGCACGGCCGACGCATGCCAGAGTCTGCAATCCTCTACCCTTGTTGCCCCGCCCCCGCCGCCCTCTTGCACTCGGCCTTGTGGCCCCCTTTGGCCCAGTGCTCCTTCTGGCACTCTCTGCAGCAGTACCACGCACCGCGGCATCCCCCGCATACCGCCAGCCCCTCCCCGTCCTCGCTGTCCCCCTCCAGCTGCCGGCACCCCCAGTTCCAGCACCCCCGCGGCAGCTGCCTCCGCGCCTCCGCCAAGCCCAGTAGCCACGGTCGCCCCTGCAGCCTAACACACCCCTCCGGCGCACGGTCGCCGCCCTCCCATGTGAACTCGCGCTTGTTAGGAGGCAGTGCCTCTTTGCTCCAGGCTAGGTATGACTGCGCATTGTGCAGGGTGTCAAGGTCCCCAGCACCCTGGGCCACCTCGGCCGCCATCTGCACCTGCTGGGGGAAGAGCAGCAGAGGCACGTGGCCACTGCACCCTGCCGTGCGCTGCGCGAAGGCTTGGAGGCACCACGCAATGTCCACAGCCAGGCGGGCAGACTGTGCCCTTGCGCCCGGCGGCAGGTGCGGCAGGAAGGTGACCCACGTGCCAATGGCCGTGGGGCGTGCGTACTTTTCCCACTGCTTAGTAACGTCTGTGTCGTACACCCCTAGGGCTACGGGCGACGAGCCTGCCCCTGTTGCTGCCGTTTCCCTTGTGCGGCCGCTGCCGTTGCCACAAACGCTGCCGCTGCCGCCGCTGCCGCCTGCTGCATCCCCGTCGGCCGCCTGCTGCTGCGCGGCGCACAGCAGCGAGTGCAGCGCCGTGCGCGTCATGGCCCGCTGCACGCGCAGCAGCGCCGGTACAGTGTCCGTCAGGTGCCACCACTTGTTGTCGGCGTCCTCGCCTGCCGCCGAACGACTGCGCCCCGACGCCAGCACGCTCTGTGCACTGGTGCACACCCACGAGGACAGCCCCTTCCCCAGCACCTGCACCGCCAGCGACACCACCTCCTGCAGCTGCTGCTGCGGCCGGCACGGCCCCCCCTGCTGCCCATGCTCATGCTGCTCCTCCCCCCGCCCTGCAGCTCCCTTGCACCCGGCCCCCGCCGCCGCCGCCATCCGCTCGCACACCTCCACGCCCTGCCCCAGCAGCCACGCCGCCGCCGCATGCAGCGCAGGCGGCCCCCACACCCGCGCCTCCGTTTCCGACCCAGGCGGCAGCTCCCCTGTCCCTGCCCCTGCACCAGCGCACTGTCCGCCGCCTTGTACACATTATCCAGCGCCTTGCGCAGGCTGTACACCAGCGCACCCGCCTGGTCCCTGTCCCCGTACGCCAGCAGCCACAGCACGTCGTGGCTACCGAGGCACTCCTCTTGTTCCCGCGCCAGCTGCCGCTGCCGCTTGCCACGCATGCCGGCAGCGCCCTCCGTAGCGCCAGACGCCGCTCTAGCCCCCAGCTCCGCGCCCCGCAACAGCGTTCCAGCCAGGCGCAGGTCCGCGGGGGTCGCCTCGCGGCCGCAGCGGCGCAGCAGGCGCTCCAGGGCGGGCAGGTAGCCGGCGGCCAGCGCAGCAGCCAGCCGTGGGGGCGGCTCGGGAGGCACCAGGCCTGCGGAGCACCGTGCAACACGTCAGAGACCGTTCGAGGTTATGGCGGCGTTCAGCGGGGGTGAGGGGCGGAGGGCTGGCAGCAGGTAGGGCCCCAGCGCTTTAGGATGGCTTTGCGGAAGAGAGTGATGGTCAGGGGACCTGCAACCTCGACGGCTCAACGTGCCGTGCCACGCATGGGGCGGAAGGTGGGCTGTGGGGCGTGGCATGCGGACGGTGCACAGCACAGCTAACAGGAGTATCGCGTGCGTTTGCAGGCTGCGGCAGACAAAGGGAGAAGTTAGAGCGCAATCAGTTGAACTATCCGGCCGCCGCTCACCGTCGCAGGGCAAGCACGGAAGGCCCAGCCGCAGCTGCCGCACCAAGCCGCCCAGCCCGCCCCCGCCGCAGCAGGGCACCACGTGGTGCACCACCTCGAACCCCAGCCGGTACAGCTCGCATCGCAGGCGCACCGCCTTGCCCTCCCGCCCGCCGCGCTGCGCCCGACTGCGCCCCTGGCCTGGAGCCGCTGCCACCCCTCCTCCCGCCCCCTTCCCCGCCGCCTGTTGACCCTCCGTCCCCTCCCCTGTGACCTGCTGACCAGCCAGCTCCTCTCCCGCCTTCTTCTCCACCCTCCTGTCTTTGTCTTCCCCAGCCGGCGTGTCCCTCACAGCTTTCTCCCTCGCTGCCGCCTCCTCTGCCGCCCCTTCCCGCGCCGCGTCCTTCCTCGCCTGCCCCACCACCTGCTGCTCCGCCTGCTGCTGCCCGGTCATCGCCTCCTCCGACGCCTGATGTGCCGCGGCCTCCTGCCCAACCGCCCCCTCCCCTGTGGGCCCTGCTCTCGCCGTCGCCCCCCGCCCCGCCTCCCACGCCCGCACGCTCGTCCAGAACGCCTCCAAGGCCCTGACCGCCAACGCCATCGCGTCCGGCTTGCTGAGGACCAGCGGAGTCTCGGAGGGCCCAGCGCCTCCCTCAGCAGTGCCTTGCGTGGTCCCGCCGCCGGCAACCGCACTGCTGGTGCTGATTACATCATTCCGGTCCCCCTGCTGCTGCTCCTGCTGCCACGCCCTCGCCGACGCCACCGCCGCCCGAACCACCCTCGCGGCCAGCATCCAAACCTCCTCGCCGCTGACCGTCCATGCCGCACTGCTGCCACCTGAAGAGCCACTGCCAGGCCCGCCAGGCCGTGTCGCAGGGACGGAGCGCGACAGCAGCTTCTGCGACATAGCTCTGAGGTTGGCCATTCCCGTCGTGATCTTGTGCATCACAGCTTGCCGGTCCGACATCTCTGTCTCCAACCCCGCGTCCCGCACCTGCCTCATGGCCGCCGCCACCGACGCCAACACGGCCGCATTGTTCGACAGCGACTTGGACAGCGCCTTCAGGGTCGCCCTGTCGAGCTTCGTCATGGCGCCCGAACTTTCCGCATACCGCTGCAGCAGCTCCGTGAGGCGCCACAGCGCGTGGGACTGCAGGACACGCAAAGGACTGCTGCTGCTGCTGCTGCTGCTGCTGCTGCCGCCGCCGCCAGCAGCAGTGGCCGCAGCTGCACCTGCACTCGCTGCGCCACCCGCGGCACCGGCAGCGGAGCTGCTAGCTGCTCCCTGCGGCGCAGCAGCACCAGGCGCCCCAGCACCACTGGCGCTACGCCCTCCCTCGTCGTCCTGCTTCGTGTCCCTTTCCTCCCACACCTGCGGCAGGCCCCGCACCAGCTCCGGGTGCAGGCCGCAGTGCCCCTCGCCGTCCAGCGCGTGCAGGTGGTGCAGCCCCCACGCCAGCATCAGGTGCTGCGACCAGGGCCCGCACACAGCCAGGTCCACACGGTTCACAGGGGGCGGCCACGTCCAGCCATGACCCCCCAATTGTTCTTCTGTTCCCAAAGCTACCTCCGCGGGCGCGGGGTTGATCCCTGTGAGGCTGAGGAAGCTGTAATTCAGAAGGTACCTGCTCACGGTGTAGGGCGCTTCGCCGCCATCGGCAGGGGCCTGGGCTGCGGGCGCCAGGCCCGCGCCCTGGCACGTGGCCAGCACCGCCACACCCCGGGCCAGGTGCTCTAGCACACAGCTGCTGCGCACAGCTTCCACCAGCTCCCCGCGTAGGTGATTAGAAGGGAGCTGGGGACCACGCGTGCCGCGGTGCGCGTGGTCGGGTAGCTGTGCATAGGCGGCTGCGCCGCAGGTAAGGAGTAGGTCGACTGTGGTGTGCGTGTGCCAGGCCAGGAGCTGCAGGCGGGCCCCGCCAGGGGGCTCGCTCGAGCCGGAAGGGCCAGACCGGTGCTGCTCTAGGTCCTGGATCAAGACTTCGGTGTCGCTGTGCAGTTTGCGGCTCAGGCAGTGCAACACGTCGCTGCGCAAGAGCGCGCCAACAACGCGTGCGCTGCTGCACCTATGAGTTGGCAGGAGCTCCCCAGAAGGATCAGGTAGGGAGTCCTCCAGACATCTTCTAGCCTTGTCAAAGAGTTTCCTTGCGGCCTTGTACGCTTCTGCCTCAGCAGCGGAAGACGGCGAAGGCCAGCGCGCGATGGCGAGAAGCAACTGGACCAGCGCGACACACAGTTTCGCATTTTGTTCCCCACTATCAGCGCTTGCAGCTGCAAGGTTCAGGCTGGTGACGGCCTCCCCAACTGGCCTCAGCTCCGCTGCCGTCGGCAGAGACCCACCGCGCGCAATCGTTGCCGCAAGCCGCTCTGCTGCCCCAGACAGGCGAGACAATGGGCTGACCTTGGCAGAGAGAGCTTTAAGACGGTTCTGAAGCTTGTTTTGACCACGGGCTTCCATGCTTGCTATGCATGAAGCTCACAGCGCTAGCCTTCCGTTTGTCACGTCGGCTGGCAGCCGACTGGCAGTTGAGTATGCGTACCGGTAGTCGCGTGATCGTTACTGACATACAGATCGCCGTGTTGGTCACGTGGGCCTCGAATCCCGTCTGCCCCGTCCCGCCCGCCCCTGGACCCATGCCGTGACCCATGCCGCCATCCTGGTCCCGCCGTGGCCCGCACACACGCAACGCTAACCTCCCACGCACTGCAAAAGCACATCAAGTCTAAGGGATGCTGCGTCACATGCCGCCAAAGTCTCGCAACAGTACACACTGCGACACTGGTACACCACGTAAGACCCGAGGAATGCCCTGGACATCCAGCTTCATCACGTTCTCACTGCCAGTACCTAAAGGCGGCGCAGTGCCGGGATGAATTCGCGCATTGCGTTCACAGCCATGGCACAACGCACTGAGCAGCTCACATGTTCCCCAATCGCCATTGCTTCAGCAGCTGCTGTTGCCCATGCCATTGTGCAGCACTGTGGTGCATGTCAACTTCCTCGCAAACGAAATCCTCCTGCAGTCTCAGACAAAGCCGGTTGCGATCTTTCCCCCCTGCCTACCCCTCCCTCGCTCCTTCCCCAGCACATATACCAGACGCGACCACGCACCTCCTCGCCCCTCCCTTCCCTGCCCCTGCCGGGCCCAGAAGTGGCTTCTGCTCGCTCGCTCGTTGGGGTCTGCATCCACGCCCCTTGCAAAGTCTCCAGCCCCCCACTGCCCCTACCCTCTCGCTGCTACCCTGTGCCAGCCCACGCGCCCAGGGCACCGCTTCCGCACCAGCAGCGCCCGCACCAGCACGCCGTCAGTGCACCGTTGACACCAGCAGCAGGACCAGAACGCCAGCACGTCGCAGCAGCACACCACAGCGACGTGCAACCAGTTGTCGCCCACCGCTGTCTGAGTCACCCTACCGCTGCGCCGCTGCCCGCGATGCCTGGCCTGTCCTCACACTCCTTCATCTGTGGCCGCCGCCGCCGTACCCCGCCCGTACCCCGCTCCCATGATGCTTTAAGCGCACTGCAGCCACCAAGCGCTGTGGCCCCTTCCCTGTCTGGCTCCCCGCAAGCGAGCCTACCGCTGCCCGCTGCTGTCGGCGTTGCCTCACGCCTCCTACGTTCGTGGCCGTCGTCGCGGGACTAGGACCTTCGAGCCCGCGCCCGGGGTCGCCTGGGGGATAGCGGGACAAGGGCGCAACGGCACGCGTACACTTGGCTCAGCAGGCACAGCGACAGGGCGCGCACATAGCAGCAGGTACGAAACTAGAAGGTCCTTCAAAGTGCTGCCACAGCCAGCTCTCCTTCACCCCCAGGTGTGCTTTGCGTGTGCCATGACTGCAGTTGTGTACCGGCTAACTCGGCCCCACAGCCTACTGTCGGGTCGGGTTGCTCCGCCCCGGCAACCAACTGCAGTGACGCTTATTAGTCAGCCCACCTGCCCGTCCCGCTGGGTGCCAGCTGCTGCTCCCTCCACCTGCTGCAGACGCCCCCGCCGCGTTGCCCCGCCCCCGCCGTCAGTCTGCGGAGCAAGCGTCCCCGGGTGTGCTGCCTCCCCACCCCGGGCCGCAGAGCCGTGCTCCACCTCCTCTGCTGCCGCGCCTTGGGCCCCGGCCCGGAGCCGCCTGCCCCGTGATCTCACCCTGGCCGGGTCCACAACCCCCTCCGCCGCCGCACTGCCGGCAGCACCGCCGCCAGATGCACGGCAAGTGGTGCCGGTTGGCTCCTGCCGCTGCTGCTGGTGCTGCTGCTGCCGCCGCAGGCGGCTCGGCTTATCCTTCCCTACCGCTGCGGCAGCCGCCGGCGCCTCCACCGCGGCGGCCCTTTCACCCCACACCAGCAGCCCCCACACGTACACCTCCGCCGCCGCCTGGTCAAGCTTTACAGCCTCCCATTCCCAGTGTGCCACACACACGTGCGTTAACACACGTCCCAGCTGCCGGTCACGCACCACGGTCCGCCCATTCTTGGTCCGTGCGTAGGGGCTGTTGCTCATGTAGTGCACGGGGCCATCCACCTCCACCGCCACCACCCGCCCATCAGACAGCTCCACCAGTATGTCAACCCGGGAGCGAAGGGCGGGAATCAGCGCCTCCAGCTGTATCCCTGTGATGGCAAGCACAGGCTCAACGCTGCGGTAGCTGTCCGGCGAGCCAGAGGCCACCGCACCACCCTCCGCCTGGCCTTCATGCTCTAACACCTGCGGTCCTGAGGACTGGGCCCTGGTCTGCCAATGCTGCTGCTGCTGCTGCTGCTGCAGCCGCCTCAGTGCCGCGGCCACTTGTCGCTGCATGGGGGACACCGTGGTTCCGCCGCCCAGCCACCGCTCATTTGCTGCTTGCTCCATTGCGGTAAGCAGTGCCCTGTCGCTGGCTGCATCATCACTGGTTCCCTTATCACTGTTGCGATGCGCGGCGGGTAGGATGGGCGACAGGGCTGCTGGCCCACCACCCTTCGCTGCCTCCAGCTCCACCTGCACCTGCCACAGCTGCTGCAGAGCCTCGCTGGCAAAGGACGCCCCCCGCTCCCACCGCCGTGCCGCCTCCCTCAGCAGCACCCCCACCTCCCGTGCATGCGCCGCCAGGGCACCTGGCCCCGCCACCGCCACAGCCCACAGCGCAATTGCCAAGCTCTTCTCTGCAACCACGAACGCATTGCTTTCCTCTCCCGCACCTCCGCCTCCTGTTGTCCCGACCTCCTGCCCCTGCCCACGCTCCACCACCTCCGCCAGCCGCCCGAGCAGCATCCCCGCCAGCCGCTCCTCCCACACCCCCAACACCGTTCTGCTCGCACGCCCTTTACGTGCCCACCCACAATCCTGCTGCTCACACCGCCCTGCACACCCTCAGCAGGCGCCCAGCAGTCAGTGTCTGCCTGCACCCCTTGTTAGCACGCATACACGAGGTGAGCACCTGGTGCCCCTGACCCTGATCGCACGGCCCACGCGAGCGCCAGCACGGCAGCGCAGTGCAGCCATGGCGTGCTGTGCCCCCCGCCCGTGCTGTGCCCCCCCGCCCCCGCCACAGACAGGCTCTCCCCAAAAGCGACCCCGTTGTAGCCCACCGTGCGTCATGGGCCTGGCCTCAATTCCCCTTTTGGTTGCAGGCTTCCGCTGGCGCTTCCGCGGGCGTAGGACTCTGGTGATTGCGCCGGAGGGTGCCTGACGGGAAAGGACGCCAAGGGCGCAACGGCAACCATGTGAACAGTGGCGGCATTGCGGGCGTGGGGCACCAGGCAATGGAGGCGCAGCAGGCACGGAGGCGGAGCGGTCAGGGTGGCAGGTAGGGTCTGTGCACGGACG
Organism: Chlamydomonas sp. KOR1; assembly: GCA_036984285.1. Classification (NCBI taxonomy): domain Eukaryota; kingdom Viridiplantae; phylum Chlorophyta; class Chlorophyceae; order Chlamydomonadales; family Chlamydomonadaceae; genus Chlamydomonas; species Chlamydomonas sp. KOR1. The sequence goes on from BQMZ01000347.1 coordinate 122,850, forward strand.
CACCGGCCGGCATGGTCTGGTCAGCGGCCAGGCAGGGTACTGCCGCGCACGTACCGGCAGATGCGCCTTGTGCTGAAATGCTGGGAGCAAATGCCCTCGCTAGGCCAACCGTATAGCACGTGCAGCGCACGCAATCATGTGCAGCAATCCGCCGAACCTTACTGTCCACAATCGCCCCGCAACTTGTTATGTGGGTCAGCCGCACGTTACCCACCCACCGGTATGTAGCCCCAGCCCACCTGCCCGTCCTGCTCGTTGACACAGGCCGCAGCGTCCCCCAGCGGCTGCCCCCGCCGTTTTACATCGCCACCAGTCTGCGGCCCATGCCCCCCCTGACGTGCAGCCTCCACGCCCGGACCCGCAGCGCCGTGCCCCCCCTCCCCTCCCCTGCCACCGCTGCACAGTGGCCCCAGCTTGGGGCCGCCTGCCCCGTGCCCTCACCCCTGCAGGGTCTGCAACCCGCTCCACTACTGCCGCCAGCACCGCCGCCCGGTGCACGGGAAGCAGTGCCGGCCGGCCCCTGCCGTTGCTGCTGCTGCTACAGGCGGCGCGGTCCCCCAGCTGCGACCACCGCCCGCACGTCCTCCCGTGTCGTCCCCTCAACCCCCACCAGCAGTCCCCACAGGTAAGCCTCCTCCACTGCCTGGTCCCCGCGTAATGCGTTCCACTCCCAGTAAGGCACCAGCACCACGTTGCCCTGCCCGAACACACGTGCCAGCTGCCGGTCACGGAGCACGGTCGGCCCATCTTTGGTGTGCTGGCAGGGGCTGTTGCTCATGTAGTGCACAGGGCCATCCACCTCCACCGCCACCACCCGCCCGTCCGACAGCTCCACCAGTATGTCCACCCGGCCACGGAGGGCGAGGACAAGCGCCTCCAGCTGCACTCCTGTTATGGCAAGGGCAAGCTTAGCTCCGATGCAACTGCCTGTGGTGCTGTGTGTGCGCGTTGCCGCTGCGCCACCCTCCGCCTGGCCCTCCTGCTGTGACGCTGGCAACCTTGAGGTCGGGGCCTCAGGCTGTCCGTCATTTTCCTGCTGCTGATGTTGCTTTTGCTGCAGCCCCCTCAGCGCCGCGGCCACCTCTCGCTGCAGGGTGGACACCGTCATGTCGCCGCCCTGCCGCTGCTCATCAGCAGCTTGCTCCATGGCGCCAAGCAGCGATACATTCCCGGCCGCCGTCATCCCGTCCAGTCCCCCAGCGCTGTTGCGGTAAGCGCCGGGAAGGATGGACGACAGGGCTGCTGGCCCACCGCCCTCCAGAGCCTCCAGCTCCAGCTGCACCTGCCACAGCTGCTGCAGAGCCTCGCTGGCGAAGGACGCACCCAGCTCCCACCGCCTGTCCGCCTCGCTCAGCAGCAACCCCACCTCCCGTGCATGTGCTGTCAGGGCCCCTGGCCCGGTCACCGCCACGGCCCACAGCGCATTTGACAGACTCTGATCCACCACCATATGCCCACTGCTTCCGGCCCCCGGTCCCCCACCCTTCGCCGCCCCGACCTCCTGCCCCTGCCCCAGCTCCACCACCTCCGCCAGCCGCCCCAGCAGCACCCCCGCCAGCCGCTCCTCCCACACCCCCAGCACCGCGAACGACCACAGAAGCAAAGCACACGCTTGCGGATCCAACCGCTGTGTTTGCCCCATCAGCGCCCTTGCCGTGCAGTCCAGCAGCTCCGGGGGCGGGCGGTGCCGTACGAGCGCCAACGCAGACCACAGCTGAGTCCATGCCGTTGGTATTGCAGTGCGGGCAAAGGCCGGCCGCTGGGCCGCCGCCACAGCAGCCGCGAACCAGCCTTGGTCTGCATGGCTCAGCTGCGCCAGGGCCCAACTAGCGTTCGCAAGCTCCTGGGGCACAAAGCCGCCGAAGGACCGCCGTGTGCACTCGCCTGCCAGAGCCTTGGTCGCTGCAGTCAGAACGGCTGACCGTGCTGTCCGTTTGCTGTTCTCCTCCGCTGTTTCCGCAACTCTCAGTATGTACGGCTGCAGCAGGGCCATGCCGTACAGCGTGTTGGACAGCGCCTGATCATCCAGCACATGCGCTGGAGTACTGCTTGGTTTCACCCGCCGCTCAGCTTCTCGCAGCAGCTCCATCACGGCATCACGGGCAGTGGTACCACGGGCGCCACCCACAGCACCAGCACCAGCACACCCAGCACCAGCAGACCCAGCACCAGCAGACCCAGCACCAGCAGCCAAGTGACGTGGGGCCGGAGGCCAGGGGCTGCCACTTCCACCACCGCCACCGGCCCCCAGCAGCTTGCCCAGCGCCCACACGCTGTTGGCCAGACCCTGTCCAGTCATGCGCCACGCCGCCGCCCCCGCGGAAGCTGCCAGCAGCTGCACCGCCTCCCCGTCCTCCAGTCCCAGCTTTACACACCCTAGCAGCATGTTGGACACCGCCTGCTCAGGGAACCCTCCAGGCGTCTGCCCCTCCGCTGCCTGCCCGCCGCGCAGGCGCTGTACGACAGCGCCCACCAGCCGCCTGAGGTCCTCCGGGTGCGGCACGTGCCCGCAGTCCTCACGCAGCTCCCCCAGGGCGTACAGCGCGTTGGACAGGGCCTGGTTTGTGGCTTCGGACAGCAGCTCCGCCAGGCAGGCGGTCATGTGGTGCACCAGGCGTTCGTCCCTGTGCTGCAGCCGGGCGCACGCCAGCAGCACGTTGGCAGAATCCTGGGCAACTAAGTCCTTGGCCCGCATGCCCACCAGGCACTCCGCGGAAGCTGCCAGCAGCTGCCCCTGCGCTTTGACCAACCCTGGGTTGGGCGCCTCCGACAGGGCCCACCACAGGTTGGAGTGGTCCTGCGCATTTGCCTGCCGTAGCATTGCACAGCCCTCCTGCCCCAACCGCCTCAGCAGCGCCTCCGCCAGCGGCACCTCCCCGCCCCCGTGCCCTGCCCAGCCGTACTGTGTCTTGGCGCAGGCCCACAGCGGCATCACGCAGTACTTAGGGTGCGGCAGGGAGGGCACCAGAGGCAGGAAGCTGCCCGCCAGGGTGTGCATGATGTCGCGTCTCAATTGTTCGACGGCGTCGGGCAAGGGCCGTCCGGCAGCGGGGTCGGGTCGGAGCTGTAGGGCAGGGATAAGAGGGGTGAGGAGGAGCGGGGCCTGAACACTGCTGAATGGTCCAGGCATCAGGTCGAAAGGGTCCCGTTCTTGTTGCAATACGCACGGTATCAACCTTGGATGGGCGGGCGTCAAGACATGGAGGAGAACAACGCTGCGCAGACCAGGAAGAACCGGTCATACGCACACGTTTTGCAGTACAAATGGAAACGAGGTGTTGATGACATGTGCGCTTGGCTGCAATAGGACAGCGCAGGCCTAGTGTCCCGACCGAAGCATGATAGTAGCGAAATGCCAGCGTACGGCATGACGTGAACGTGACAGCACAGGTGTCACCTTGCCAGCTTCGTTGAACGCCCAGAAGAACTCGTTGTAGTTCCGCTCATCCGCCCACTGCTTCGCTCCCTGCCGTACATGCTCCTGCAGCTGGCCCAGGTGCGACGGGCGGGACCGGTCGGAACTGTGGCCCCGGCCCCGGCCCCGCCCCCGCCCCTGCCCGCTGGGTGCAGGTGCTCGTTCCCCTCCCTGCCTGCCCCCGCCGCCACCTCGGCCCCGCCCCTGCCACCCGCCCGGCCCTTGCGCTGCCCCGCTGCCCCCTTGCCGCCCCCGCCCCCGCCACTGCCCGCCTGCATGGCTGTGGGGCCCAGAGTGAGAGATACCACCGTCGCCAGGTTGTGACGTGGGCCAAGGGTCAGGGGCCGAGCGGGCAGCCACCCCCACGTGAAGGGCTCTCCGGGCTGTGCGGTGTACTGTGGAGACCGTAGTAGAGGTCGTGGCAGAGGCCCATGGTGCTGCGGTGGCGCTGAGGCTTTGGCAAGCGGGTGCTGGGCTGTGGTGCAGGAGCCCGGGACGCAGGGCGAGGCGAGCTCCGGCAAGGGGACACCTTTGCGCGACCGGACATGCACCTTGCAGTGATAAGCTGTTCATGACTTATTAACGTGGCAGGGTATCAGTCCCTCTGTGTCATCGGCACAGCAGCGTGCAGTTCTTGCTGTCGGATGTTTGCGATTCGCTCTCAACGCTTTCGCGCTACCTGCTCAACGGGACATGTAAAGCGCTACGAGATTCGGCATAGTTCATAGCCATTGTTACGCATTTTCGTTGGCGAAAGCGTGTGCAGGCTCTGCAAGGGGGGAAACATCATCAACAGCCCCAATCTGATGTCAATCCCATGCAACACAAAGAATGCATGGAATGAATGTCAAGTTGCATGGGTCTGAACAGCACGGCATAGCAGGCCCAGGGCAATGCACGCTCACACGACACGCTCGTGCACAGCCGGGATAGGCCAGGCAGCACGCTCGAAGCTTGAACATAGACAGTAGGCCGAACACATCGTTCTCCGTTTCGCCATCATTCTACCTACGGTACAGGCGTGCATCTGATAATGCAACACCTGCCCAATCGTTCATGACGCCTCTGTTTGCATTACACAGATTCGCCACGTGGCACCGCTTCGCATGAGGTGCACATTGCCACTGCCACGGCGCACACCAGCGAGCACCTCACGTCCACACCCTTGACTAGATAGGAACAGCTTGCTCTGGTACTTGCGCTGTCCTCCCCTTCATTGCATCCTGCTACATCCCGACCAGCTGTCCTGACACGCTCTCCACATTTGTCCATCATGAATGCTGCATGGTGGATGCATGCATTCTTCAACTCGTCCGCCCGCGTGCCGCTGATGCGTGCCGGACCGCCAACCTCCTCTGTTTCATGCCCACACTTTAAGTTACCTCGCCGCCGCCGCCAGCAGCTGCAGCGCCTCCTCCCCTGCGTCCGGCAGCACCATGGACAGCAGCGGCAGCAGCACCCACGATGGGCCCACGCCCTGCGCACTCTTCTGCTGCTGCCTCTGCGCCTGTCCCTTGTGTCCCGCTCCCGCCCCCGCCGCCCCCGCGCCAGGGGATGTCCCCAGTGCTGCGATGCGCTGCCAGGCGGGCAGCGCCCGCAGCTGCGCCACCGCGGGCTGCATGGCGGCCAGCGGCGGCAGGCGGTGCAGCGCCAGGGCGGCGGCCAGCTGGTCCTGCAGGAGAGACGCGGAGACACCTGGGGGCCAGGGGCAGGGAGGAAATGGAGGACAGAGAGGTAGGGCCACAGGAAGGCAAACGCAAAGAAGGATTTGATTTCAGAAAAAGCGTGAGTCCTCGGACACCTAGCCGTGGTTGGGAGCTTGGGACCGGTGAGGCGCAGAAAGCCTCCCTAGGGGTCACACTAGGCGGGTTCACCACCGGGGCTGCCCACCTGCCCGCGCCGCGTCCGGCACCTCCTCCGGCCGGGGCATGCGGCCCAGCCGCAGGTACGCCGCCAGCGCGCTGCCGCCGCCGCCGCCTGCGGGCTGCAGCAGCCCCAGCGGCTGCCAGCAGCGCAGCTGTAGCGTGCACCACAGGCCCTCCAGGAACGCGTGCTGCAGCAGCGGCCGCCACAGCGCCTGCTCGTCAGGGTCGGCCAGCAGCCCGCCGCCGCCGCCACCGCCGGGGGCCTGTGCTGCCGCCGCTGCCACCGTCGCCGCAGCCGCCGCCAGCGATCCCCCGTAGTACTCCCTCGCCAGCTGCAACCCCTGCAGCGCGACGGCGGGGGGCACACCCGGCGCCGTCAGCAGCGCCCCAGGGTGCGCCGCCGTCGCCGCCACCGCCACACGGCACCCGTCGTTACTGCTGATTTGCTGCTGCCGTGTTGGACCGGCGGCGGAGGGACCGCTGCAAGCGTCCCCCCGGACGTACGACGCCACCAGGCAGTACAGCTGCAGGTACGGCAGCAGCGCCACGGTCTTCTCCCCCGTGATGCACTCGTACAGCACGGAGTAGCAGAAGGTGAGCAGGTCCCCGCCCCGCCGGCCAAGGCTCCTACCGCGGTCGCGAGCGCCATCACGCCTCCGCTGCCTCCCGGGCACACCCGTGGCTGGCGCGAGCAGCGCCAGCCCGGCGCGCATGCCACCGTATGCAGCTGCCCCTGCCCCTGCCCCTGGCAACCCGCCGCCAGGCCCCGCCGCCTCCCCCCGCGCCACCCACAGGTCCCGCATGGCCTTGATGTGCTGCGCGAAGGCCATAATGGAGGGGTCCACAGAGAAGGTGGCGCACAGGTGCACCAGGTCGAAGCAGCTGCTGCCGCTGCCCGCACCGCCTTCCTCCTCTGCTTCTCCTCCCGCACCTGCCCCCGCGCCGCCCTGCCCGTCCTGCTCCGTGTAAGCACCGTCACCGTCATCACCGCTATCGCTGTCGTCGTCCTCGCCGTTGCGCCGCAGCGCCGCCGCCGCCGGCAGCAGGCCGTGTCCATGGAAGGCACGAGACAGGAGCGAGCGGATGCCCGAGGGGTCCTGGCTGTACGACAGAGAACCCGCCCTCTTCTTGACGAACAGCACGAGCTGGCGGTACACCGTATCCAGCGCGCTGGCGGCGCCGTACCCATGCACCGGGAAGGGTGTGGTGGCGGCGGAAGCGGCGCCGGCGGCGGCGGCGCTGGCGGCTGCCTGGCTGCCTGGCGGGCCGATGATGCCGCTGACGGCGCCGCCGACACCGTTGCCGCGCGGCTGCGGCAGCGGAGTGCTGCTCAAGGGGGCCGGGGCGGGGGTCCACTGACCCGGCGGCGGCGGCACCGCGGAAGCCGCTAGGCCCCCAGGAAGTGGCGTGGACAAGGCGTTGGCGGCGACGGCTCCTTGCGCCGCCGAGGGCAGTGGGGCAGCACCGGCGGCGGCGGCAGCGGCGGTGCCGTCCGCCCCCGCAGCGCTGCGGCAGCTCCAGTCCAGGTGCTGCGGCCAGTAGCGCGGCCCGCGGACCGCAACCTGTAGCGTGAGGTGCGGCTCGGGCAGCAGTGCGGGGGCAACGCGCTCGTAGCACAGCAGCCCATGGCCGGCCTGCTGCTGCTGCCCCTGCTGCTGCGCCTCTTTCCCTTGTGCCGCCTGCTGCCCTTGCCCCTGCCTCCCCTGCGCCTGGGAATCCCGCTGTTGCGGCTGCGGTTGCGCAGCGGGCTGTTGCCCCTGCCCTTGACCTTGCTGCTGACTTTCCCCCATGGGCTCCTGCTCGTCCAGCACCATCTGCTGCACCGGCGACACATCCACCGCCATTGCCTGTGTCTTAGCAGTGGGCGACGAGGCGGTGTTGGTGGCCGTGACTCCGCCAGCGGCCCCGGCCCGCGCGCCTCCGGCCCCGCCCCCGCCGCTGGGCAGCGTCAAGGCGCCCGCACTGTCTGGCGCGGCCCGCAGCCGGCCTCCCACGCCGGCGCCCGGCCCCAGGCCCAGCAGTCCAGGGGAGTCCCCTTCCAGGTGCAGCGCCTCCAGCATGGGCGGCGAGCTGGGCGTGGCGGTGGCGGTGCTGCCGGCCCCGACCGACCCGTGGGTCAGCGCGCCTGCAGGTTGTGGGGAAGTCATACCGGCGCGTTCTTGAGCAACGGCGGGAAACGCCTTAGAGGATGGCAGCGTAACGCAACACTAGCCAGAGACCGACAAGGTGCTGGCGTGGTATGGCGGCGTATCCACTTGGGGCATGTCGTGGCGTACTGTGATAACTGGGAAGCGGCTCAACAGGCACGGGGGATACGGTCAGCGACATGGGTGCCGGCCCACCTGGGGCAGCGTGGGCCACGGCGACCACGGCAGGAGGGGTGGTGGGCGTGTGTGGTTGGCCCTGCGCGCCCGCGAATGTCCCTGCACCTGGCCCCGGCCCTGTTCCTGCGCCCGGCCCTGCAGCTGCCCCGGTGGTGGAGGCGCGCGGCGGCTCCCCCGGAGACGCCCAGGAGGGCACGTTGGTGCGTGTGGAGGCCTGGGGCGTGGTGGCAAGGGAGTCAGGAGGAGAGGGGCGCGGCAGGGTCATGGTGAAAGGAGGATCCTCCTGCACCCTCTAAACTCGCTTAGATAATACCGCCTTGCTCAAATGAGGTCTGCGGTTCCCTACGAATTGCGTCCTGTTCCCCTAGTTCATAATTAGTCCCCCCTCACCCTCAGCACGCCGTCCTCCTCCATGGCATCTGCCGCGCCGCCCGCCTTCCGCCGCGCCTTGCGCCCGCCGGGCCTCGCGCCCACCGCCGCCGCCATGGCCTCCCCAACCGCCACCGTCTCGGCCGTTGGTACGACGGGCTGCTGTCGTACGGTGTACGACAGCGGCACGTAGACCAGCTGCTGGGAGTCCACGTCCACGGCCTCCAGGCAGCGCCGCCGGGCGGCCAGCACGTACATGTAGCGGAATACCTGAGGTTGGCGGCCACCGTGTGGGCACTTCCACTCAAAAATTCGTTCTTCTCCCACGGACTTACGCAAAGTAACAAGCCAGGCACATGTTGCAAACCGCCTGTAGGTCATTGCGCATGCATCAGGAATGAAGCCCGTGCAGTACGCCAGTGCGACGCTGGGAGAGTGCGGGAACGGCCTGCATCCATTGCCACGTCAAGGACAGCCAATGCATATGCCAAAGTCCCGAGGCCCCTTCCTGTCACCTGTAGGTGGCAGCAGTTGTCGGTTGGCGTGTGCGGCAGCACTGGGAACAGCGCGATGAGCAGCGCAGCCACCGCAGAGTTGGTGGTGGAGAAGGTGTGCGTGCCTGGGGCGGGTTATTCGTGAAGGTTGGGGAAGTAGGTATGTAGGGTCGTGACGGGTTGACGATTTGGTAATTGGACCACCGGCTTGGCACCAGAACGCCCTAATTCTGCCCGTTAAGTAGGTTGCTTAGCACGATGCTCAAAATGCAGGTGAGACGGCTGGTTCCCCACCTGCGCCCAGGAACAGGAAGCCCAGCGCCATGCTGATGGCGCAGTGGCTGCCGTACGTGATGCCCAGCGAGTGCAGCACGTGGTGCCGAGTGGGGTGGCGCCGCTGGGACAGTGCCTGCAGCAGGTGGAAGGTGGGCAGGTGGCCTGCGGGTAGGGGGGGCGAGGGGGACGGAAGGGCGGAGAAACAGAGGCAGCGGGTAAGAGGCGCTGGTGACGTGACAACAAGATGCAGCAAGAAGTAGCACTCGCGCTAGCTGACACATCAGCTTGAAACCTGCACATCAGCGCAATGAGTTGCACGGCTCACAGCGAATAGCCACAATCCATCCGATTGAAACATCCATCGTTTGCCTCCAGCTGGTTTGGCCGGCACGGCCCTTTGTCTCGCAATAGGTTGGGGCTGCTTGCCCAAAGCGACAACAGAGATACCGTCCACCTTTTCTCCCTACCCACCCGTTCCCAGCTGGTCAGGGCACGGCCCTTGCCTCGAAATACAGCCGGGGCTGCTTGCCCGCAAGTGACACCTGAGGTAGCATCAACCGTTCCTGCCCACCCACCCGTTCCCGCCATGACCACCGCCAGCGCCAGCACCACCACATTGAGCGCCGCCTCCACGGGTGCGCGGTCCAACCGACCAACTGCCGCCGCGCCGCCGCCCGCCACCTGGCCCGCGCTCGTAGCCGCCGCCGCGCCGCCGCCGCCAGCGGCCGCGGCCGCCGCCGCCGGCGCCACCTCCGGCAGGCGGCGCTTGGCCGCCAGCAGCGACAGCGCCACGCCGCGGAGCGTCTCGTAAGCGCGGGCGTCGGCGCTCCCTGTACGGCACCGCACAGGTTACACCGGGAGCACGGCTTGAAAGGGACCAAAGCAATAACACAAACGCTAAAGCGTCGCTGCTGGAAAGCCATGCAGGCGCCCTCAGCGACTGCAACCATTGCGAGACGTGGCCGGCTCGCATCTGGCCACGCTCCAGAATATGACCATGCTTTTATACAATTCACGGTGGCCAGTGGACGCCTTTGCCCCAGGCAGGCCAAATGAAGGATTTCGCGAGGGCCAAAAAGGATCGGCCAGGGTGCACACGGACAGGGGCCTGGGGTCATATGGCAATTGGAGCACACGGACACGATGTGCCCCGGGGTCAGCCACCGTCGACCCCTGCAACGCTCCCATACATCCCCGAACAGCCACCCACCTGCGTACTTGAGCCCGATAGCCAGGCACAGCCCTGCCAGAGCCGACACGTGCGCCAGCGCCACCGCGTGCGGGTCGGCGCCGCCAGGGCCCAAGCCGCCCCCTAGGGCGCCGCCGCCCGAGCGGCCTCCTGCCGCCGCCGCTGACCCCGGGCCGGCAGCTGCCTCTGCCACGCGCTGCATTTGCGCCTGGCTGTGGGCCACGCAACGGTCCACCAGCCGCTCCAGGGGGCCCTAAGGATCGTGATACGAGTACCGGCGTGGGGCGCAGTTTGTATGTCAAGTTGGGTAGTTGCACGTGGGCATAGCAGGCGCGCTGTGGGTTACGCGGTTTACGCAGCAATGCGCGGGGCTATGCGCACCTTTCAGACCTATGAAGTGTTTTACGCAAATGAAAGACCGCAAGCACAGGGCATAGAGCAGCCAGTGGACGTGCTTCACGCCACGAAGGTTCCGCGTTGCATGGAAGTGTCCGCACTGCACCCCAACCATCCGCTCCCTCCCTCGCTCCCTGCCTGCCTGCATGCACCCACCCTGAACAGCGGCGGCATGCTGGCCGCGATCCACCTCCCGCTGGGCTCGACGCCGTCCCACATGACCAGCGCCGCGCCCAGCGCGCGCAGCGTGATCAGGTCGGGCCGCACGCCGTCCAGGCCGTACGGCGTGTCGGGCAGCGCAAAGCGGCCCGCGACTCGCGGGTCGTTGGTGCGCAGGTACATGAGTGCCAGCGCCACGGTGGCGGCGGGGGAGGTGATGGACAGGTTGAGCTGGTCGTCGGGCTCCAGAACCACCTGGCAGAGGTGTTTTAAGACACACATGGGACAGAGGGATCTGCAGTGGCCAGCGAGCTGCTGAACCTCCTGGCTACAAACGGAGCGGGGCGCATGTGTGCGCGGATGCTGGAGCGTGCCGACGGTGCCGGTAATCGGACGTTGTGCAGCCAGCGGTGCAAGATGCCTCCTCCGTAGCATCACAGTCCAAAACCTAGCGGTGGGGATACCGAGTGTGTGACGAAAAGGCCTACCAGTGCTGGGCCCTGTCCGTTGGCGCCAGGCGCCCCGCCAGGCCCCTCAGCGCTCCTGGTGCCCCCGGGGGCGCTCAGCGCTGGCGGCCCTGCCGGGTCGCCGCCCCACAGCGATACCGCATGGCCCAGCCGCGCGCCGCCGCCGCCGCCGACCCGCCCGCCGGCGGCGCCACTGCTGGCTCCGGCGCCGCAGAAGACGCGGTCCAGGCCAGAGCCGGCGGGACCACCGGGGCAGGGCCCGCCCGCGGCGGCGGCGGTGGGGCCGCAGAGGCCGCTGCCGGCGCGGCGTGCGGCGGCAGTGGCGTCCGTGCTGCCAAGCATGTAGTACCTGGCGGACAAGAGAAAAGAGATCCTGACGCTTTTATGCGTTCAGAGTCACGCGTCACTTTTCGCTACCCACAGCACATACCCTGCCTCCCTTCCCCCAGCATGCCTACCAGCAACAGCGCCGGTCACACTCGCGTACCCAGCCATCAAGTGTTCCCGCGCTGACCTCCACACTCCGCACCACACCTCCATGTCGCTCCCTAGCGTGTGCCGCCCTCTTTACCCACACTTGCACGTGGTCCGACCATCAGGGATACACCACACTCCCGCGTTGCCACTCACGTGAGCCGCTCCTCCAGCTGCAGGTCCGCCAGCCCCGCCGCCGCCCTGCCCCCGCCCATGCCCAGCACCACCAGCCCCAGCGCAAACCCAGCCGCCAGCGCATAGCCCTCCCTGTCGCTCGTCACGGCCAGCGGCGACGCGCCTGGCGGCAGCGCGCCGCCAGCGCCACCGCCGGGCAGCCCGAAGCCGCCGCCACCCGCGCCGCCGCCACCCGCGCCGCCGCTGCCACCTGCGGCGGCGGCGGCGCTGCTGGCGGCAAGGGCGGCGGCGGCGGCGGGGGAGAGGGGCCGCCGGCCGATCTCCTCCACCAGAGTCTCCGCCATGACGCGGTGCGCCGAGCCCTCGTACAGCAGGCCCACGCCCATGAGTGCGGCAGCCTGGGGCAGGGGGCCAGGGTGGTAAGGGCAGGTGTCCAAACACTAGGCTGCCGACGACGTCCACCTTGGGAGCTGCTAAACCCCCCATGGTATACGCAACAATGAACATAGTTGAAGGGCATCGTAAACGCAAGCGCTCGGCCCCGGTCCTGCCCCGTACCTGCACCAGCGGCGACAGCTCCAGCTCCGGGAAGCTGGTGGGGTGCCTCGCTGGCAGGTGCAGGAACAGCATGCGCGTGACGGTGGGGTCCATGCTGCCGCGCCGCTGCGCCGCCATGCCCACCAGCACCGCGATGGTGGTGGGGTCGTGCTCGTCAGAGAGGTACCTGGGAGAGTGGAGCGGACAAGGAGCACATGCAAGCCTGAGTGCCGATATAGGGGAGACTAAGCTCGTCGGTTGCTGGCAGATGCAGGTCCGGTACATGGCATTGAGCACTTGCGGTACCCACAACCCCCGCTCGGCGGCACTTGCCCCAGCCCTTGGCATTTCCCCCGCACCTCCCTGGCGTACGGCCACTCTCACCTGTACAGGTCTGTCCACGTGAGCCTGTCCAGGTTGCCTGTGAGGCCAAGCGCCAGCAGCAGCCCCGCGTGCGTGTAGGAGGGCACCTCGGGCTTGGCGGCGCCCAGCAGCCAGGCGCGAGACAGCAGCGAGGCGGAGGAGGTGCCCGGCACGGACTCGCCGGCGGCGGCCGACAGACGCAGGCCCTCCGCGGCGCCTGAGGAGGGCGGAACCGTGACGGCAGAAGCAGCGGGTGGACTCAGAGGGAGCACGAGCGCCTGTTCCCAGCACTGCAAAGTTTCGCAACCCGCGGCAAGGAGCGTGCAAATCTATGCCTCAGAGCCCTGAGCGGCGTTGCGTGCAGGTTCTTGTTCCTGCCCTCCCGCTGTCCTCACCGTTGTGGAACTCGGGCCATGCGGTGAAGTCCGCCGCCGCGCCGTTGCCCGGCGCCGGCTGCGCGGTGGACAGGTCCAGGTTGACCACCGAGGTATGGCCCGCCAGCGAGGCGTCGGGCACCAGCCCCGCCAAGCACATGGAGGGCACGGAGGCAGTCGGCTCAGTGGGCAGCGGCCGGCCTGCGGGGGGGAGGGCAGGAACCAGACGCAGCGTGAAAGGTATGGGCCCTGCACGACGGAATGTCATGATATGCCACGAAACGCCTCCAATATCTGAGACAAGACGCAAGGTGGCAGTATCTTAAAGCCTCTCGCCTGCCGTGACTGTGACCTGCGACCCCGGTACCCACCCGTCGCCAGCGCCACCGCGCCCCTGCCCAGCGGCAGGCTCATGGTGCGCAGCGCCGCCGCCAGCAGCTGCTGCTGCTGCTTGGCGGGCAGCTCGGGGTCGGCCTCGTGCAGCGCCAGGCCGGGGCCGGACAGCAGCAGCGGGTGCGACGAGTCCAGCGCCGCGATCACGTCGCGCAGCCGGCCGTCGCGAGAGAAGCGCAGCCGGCTCACGCCTGGGGAAAGGATTAGCCATCGGTGATTACGGCAGCGGTATTGCGCAACGTGATGAACAGTGCTAAATCCTCAGCTGGAACAATACAAGAACCTAGGCCCACCCCGAAATATTTGCTAGAGGGCTGGTATCTCCGGTCCACTGGTTGTGCTATGATCTTCCTTTCCTCTCTGGCCAAAATAGCGTTTGGCATGCTCACCCCTGGTGAGGCCCTCCATGCCGTGCTTGGACTCGAACTGCTTGGCCGCCCCCTCCAACCGCCGCCGCGCCTCCAGCTCCGCGCCGAGGTCTAGCTGGTGGGAGGGCAGCTGCAGCCGCGCCGTGTAGGCGGGTCGCCACAGATGCCACCGGTGCGACGGAGGCGGCCGCGGCGGAGGCAGCGGAGGCGGCAGGCCACGACGGCCGCTGCTGGCGCCGCCGGCGCCGCTACCGGCAGCACCATGCCGGGAAGGAATCGACGGCGACGCAGCAAGGGAGGACGCCGCGGCGGCAGCGGCGGCGGCGGGAGTGGCGTACGGCAGGGGGGTTGCAGCGTTGTACGACAAGTGGAAGCCAGTGGCGGTTGGCGGTTGGTGGGGGGTGCTGCCGTAGGGGGTGATGGCCATGGCGGCGGCGCCGCTGGCGGTGGGGGTGGCGGCGCCTGGGGAGGGGTAGGCGAGGTGGCGGAAGGAGAAGAGGGAGGCGACGGCGGCGGGGCTGCCGCTGCCGCAGGTGGCGGCGCTGTCGGGCTGGGAGCCGTCGGCGGCGGCGGCGGCGTGGGGGTCAGCAGCAGAGGTGCGCAGGGGAGGTACCTCCCGGCCCAGCAGCAGCGAGGCGACAGAGGTGTTGCTGGCACGGGGAGCGGCGGCCGCACTGGGGGCAGGCGGATGCAGTGGGGGCCGCCCAAGGTCGGCGGCTGACGAACGCTGCGGGTGCGTGTGCGAGGGAACGGGCGTCGCAGCGGGCTGCTGCAGCTGTTGCGTTTGCGCCAGTTGCAAGGCTGCGTCCGCCTGTTCCTGCTGCTGCCGCCGCTTGGCCGCCGCCGCCGCCGCCATGCTGGGGCCGTACGCGCCCGCCTCAAGTCCTGATGGCGCCAAGGTGGCCGCTATGTCCTCTCGCCCAATCAGCGCATACGCCTGCACAGGCCAACCTGCGGGCGAGAGGGGGGCACAAAAAGAGGTGAGAAGCCGCGAACGCAGTCTTGCCTCCCTCCGCACGACAAGACAGCGTTCGGCGGCGAATTCGCCTCCAGCTCAAGCTGCACGTGCCACAGCTGCTGCAATCTCTGGTTCATAGACCTACGGGCTGATTCCCACTGCCACGGGCCACCACAGCCGGTCCGGCCCCCGTCCTCCCCCTCACCCGGCGGCGGCGTGGCGCGGCACCGTTGGAACGCCTCCCTCAGCGGCAGCGCCACGCCCGGCGGCAGGCGGCCCAGGCTGCCCGCGTCCCAGCCCTGCGCCGCCACCAGCGCCACCACGCGCTCGGAGGCGCGACGCACCAGCGCCTCCAGCTGCACGTGGGTGAAGGGGTACGGCGGCAGGACGACAGACGAAGTTCGTCAATCGACGAGGTAGATGATGCGGCGTAATACTGTCAAACCCAGCCCGAAGTGGGTTACGGGCAGAGCGGCACAGCGCTTGTAAGCTGCTTTCACCTCCCAGCCTACAGCCAAGTACCAGTACCCGGGTACACCATTTTACGAGCTGTACGGGCAGGTTGACGCACCTGCTGGTTGGGGGGCTGCGTGCCGGTGGGAACGAGAGCCCCGGTGGAGGCTTGGGCGCCTGCATTGGCGGGTTGCTGTGGGGGCTGTATGTTGGCGTCCAGCGCGCTGTGCAGCATGACGGATGCACAGCTGTGGCAGCAGGTGTACGGGGAGGTGGGAAAGAAAGGAGAGCATGTGTCAGCACAACTGGACATTCCCGGTACAAACCGTTCAAGACGAGGCGGCTCGAGGCTGTCAGTGCAATAGGAAAGTGTCTTGCGCGAGAGACGGCGGTACGGTAGTTACGACCTGGCATGCAGGCAGTGCACCCTCACCTGGCCGCGCACTCGCACAGCACGGCGTAGCAGGCCATGAGGCGGGAGGTCAGCGGCAGCAGCGGGTGGGCCGGCAGCGACGGCTGCGCCTGGGCGCCTTTGGCCGCGCCCTTGTCCCCTGACTGCTGCTCCTGCCGCTGCTGCGCAAGCGTCAGCAGGTACGGCAGCTCATGCGGCGCGGGGGCGATTCCGCGCACCATGCGCCCCAGCAGCCTGCACAGGTTACCATTAAACAAACAGTTTAGACACAGGCACACAGCCTGAAGGTTTTGACGTGCCGCAGGAAACCAGAACCAAGACAGGAACTAACCTGTACAGGTCAGCGGGCGGCCGCAGGGATAGCCCCGTCGGTGCCGCCAGCGGCGGCTCCGGCGCGCCTGCTGTCGCCAGCGCCGGCGGCCCCAGGTCACGTGCATAGTGCTCCCAGTAGGCGTGCAGACCGCCGCCGCCGCCCAGCAGCGACGCCACCGCCGCCAGCGTGCAGCCCAGCGGCCTCAGCTGCGGCCAGCCCAGCACGTCCAGCTTGCACTCCTCGTACAGCGAGTGCAGGCCGTACAGTACGGCAAGGAGCGGCTCGGCGGCGGGCGACAGCACGGCAGAGGTAGCGGCGGCAGCGCCGGCGTTGGGTTTGGCGGCGTCTTCGGCTGCTGCCGCAACGCCACTGAATAGCGCGCCGAGGTTGGCGATGGGAAAGCGGGCCTCTTCGGGCTCACCGCTTCTCGTGCCGCCGTCACCGCCACCTGCTGCGCCCGCCGTGCCGCCGCCAGCTGACTGCTTCCCGTTGGAAGCTGCGGCGGCCGCGGCAGCAGCCTCAGGATTCATCCACGCAGGCCGCCTCCTGCTTCCTAGCAGCCGGCTCTGGGTCTCCCCAGCCAACAACCGCTGCCATGCAGACCCTCCAGCAACTCCGCTGCTACCGCCACCCCTACCAGCCCCTCCTCCTCCTCCCGCCTGCATGTTGGCACCCGGTGTTGGCGCGGGGGCAAGTGCGGGTGCGGGTGCGGGCGAGGTGAGGGACATGGCCGCAAAACGCCGCGTGTGGAGGGGCGTGGAGAAGGGCGTTGGTGGCAGGTCCCGGCCGCCCAGCCCTGAGGCTGCAGCCGTCGCCGCCGCCTGCTGCACCTTGGCAGCTGGCCCCAGGCTGGTGGGGAAGGTCGCAACTGGGCTTGACGGCGCCGCCATGCCAGCGCCAACAGCAGGCGGAACAGCAGCTTCCTCCCCAGGAGCGAGGGGCAGCTGCGCTGGGGAGGCGCCGGCAGCGGCCTGCGGGGAGCTGGCGGCGGCGGCGAAACCTGCCGGGTCCACCGCCCAGCTGAGCAGCACGGCGTCGAAGGCGGCCCACTCGCCGTGGGGTCGGTCCGTGGCGGGCGGCACGTGCCAGGCGTAGAAGCGGCGCAGGAAGGCGGTGTACAGGTGGGCGGGGGCGCAGGCGCGGACCACCTCCAGTGCGGCGGCGGCGAGCGACGAGGTGACGGCCAGCGGCAGCAGCAGCCGCACCTCGCGGCACGAGCCCGGTGCTGCCTGCTTAGTGGCGGTGGCAGAGGAGGAGGCCTCGCTGCTGTTGAGGCGCGCGACCACCGACACCGTGTTGTGGGCGGCGCGTGCCAGGCCGCACGGCACCCAAGCAGCCGCCTGCGCCTGCTGGTGGGCCAGTTGCGTAGCAGCAGCGCCCTGCGCCTTGGCGGCAGCGCTGTCTGTGGCGGGCGGTCCGGCGGGCGGCGCCGTCTGTCTGCCGGTCCCGGAGCGCAGCGCCGAGGCGGGCGACGGGGACGTCATCATCATGTCGTCGTCCTCATCCACACTCAGCTCCTGCTCGTTGCCGCTAGCACCCTGACCGCCGCCGCCAAGCGCACCGCCGACCATGCGCCGCGACGCGCCGCCGGACTTCGCCCTCGGCGTCGACAGCGGGTCCGCCGCCGCGCCCGTGCCCTGAACCCGGCCGCGGCTGCGCCCCGGTGTGTGCGGCTCCTCCCCGTGGCCTTGTGCCTCAAGCGCGCCGTGTTGCCCTGCGGCTGGCGCCGTGCCAGCGTCGCTGCCGTCGTCGTCGTCCTGCTCCATGTCGGACCCGGAGCCGCCCATGTCCGTTAGCGTCATGGCGCTCGTGGACGCACGAGAGGCGGGCGTGCCCTGCAGTCGCCCCGGTCCAAGTCCGGGCACCTGCGCATGCCCTAGCGCAGTCGGCGGACCGCCAGGGGTGGCGGCCGGCGGGGCCTGGCCCTGGGCACGTGCTGCATCGGGGAAGCTTGACGGGGGCAGGCTGTACCGGATGGCCAGGAGCGGAGACAGACCTGCGGTGGTGAGGTGTAAGGAGCAGGGTAGGTTCAGAAACAGTGCCCATGGGTGGCGGGTCTTGCCACCCAGGGCACCGTCGGAGCGGGTGGGCTTCAGCCCACGTTCCTGGCCTTAGCTTTGGTGTTCAGTAGCGCCACATAGCCAGGCCCATCTTCCCAACACAACCAATCAACAGACCTAACATGCCTGCGGGAGCCTCAACTCGCACCTCTGTACAGCAACAGCCGCCCCGCTGTCGACAGCACCACCAGGTCGCTGTGCCGCCACGCGAACGGAGCACCAGCAGCATCACCACCACCGTCACCACAGCCACCAAATACCTCCTTCTGCTGCCTTCTTTGCAGTCCGGTTGCTGCCAGGGCCGCCATGGACGCCACCCCCTCCAGCACGCCAGCCAGCGCCACGCGCATGGCCGGGGCAGCGGCGGGGTCGGGGGCCCCGGTTCCGTGCACAGGCGTGGCGGCAACCCCGTGTGTGCTGACTCTGCTGGTGTTGCAGTTGGCGGTGGTGCTGCTGCTGCTGTTGAAGTTGGTGTTGGTGGTGATAGTGAAGGCCATGAGGCGGGCCTGCGGCCGCAGCAGCACGGCCAGCAGGGGCGAGCCGTCCAGGTCGGTGGCCATGACGGCGCCGGAGGGTGAGCAGCCTGCACAGTGTTCACAACGTCAGAAGAGAGCGGAACATAGGTAATGGACAAGCTGAGGGGAGCCAGACACGTCCGGGCATGCTAAGAGGTACAAGATGAACACCGCCGTTGCGCTGGCGGTGTGAGCACACACCGGAAGCACATGTACCCTATCCATGTTGGGTCCACCGCCGCTGCTTGCACGTGTATCTTGCTGGACTCACCTCTCCTAGTCTGCACTCTGCAGCAGTAGCCACCACGGGGACAACCAGCAACCGCATTTCAGGTTTTGCAACCCACCTGCAGGCAGCTGCTGCTCATGCAGCAGCACCATCACCCAGCACTCGTCCCACGGCCCGCCCGACAGCGGCCGCGCCGCCGCCGCCGTCCCCGACAGCACGCTCCGGCTGCCACGCCGCCCGCCGCCACCGCCGCCGCCCAGCAGGCCAGGCGTGCTGGCGGGGCCGCGGGCGCCGCCGCCAAGGGCCATGCCCACCGCCAGCGGCGGCGACAAGCCCGGCGTGGCCTCGACGCCGCCACCGGCGGCTGGCGTTCCGTAGTTCCGTGCCGCCGTGTGGCCTGGTGTCTGGCTGAGGCGGCGGGCGGCGTTGAAGGGAAGGCCGGGAGCGGCGCCAGGGGCGGCGGGTGGGAAGCCCAGGGCTGCCCGCGGCGCGGCGCTGAAGAGGTGCGGGGACAGGTAGCCGTCGGGCGTGCGGGTGGCGGGGGTCCTGCGGGGCGCAGCAGCAACGGTCCTTCAACAGCAAGTCGTGTTAGGGCCACCAGTTCAACGGCGCTACGCTCCTCAACCCAGTGCCTTACTAGCCTTGATGCCCGGGCTTTAGCTGTACCTTTTCAGCGCGGACCCAGGTGGCGGCGCCGCCGAGCCTATGCCTCCGCCCGCCAGCGCACTGCCGTACGGCCCGCCAGGCGACATCCACACTCCGGCGCCGCCAGGCGTCCCCGCCGCTGGTGCAGGCGCCGGCGAGGGCGTCCCCGCGTTGCTGAGGCGGAACGGCACTGGCGGCGGCAGCGTCGCTGCCCCGCCGGCGCCACCCCCCCTGCCTACACCCCTTCCCCCCGTTCGCCCCCCGCCGTACACGCTGGTGGTGCCGTACCCCGGCGTAACGCTCATGGCCATGTCAGACCCCATGTCGGACGGTGGCACGCTGGCGGGAACCCATGGCGACGGTTGCGCCTGCTGCAGCATCTGCAGCAGCTGCTGGTGGGCAGACTCGTCCCCACCACCACGACCTGCCCCATCGCCAGGCTGCTGCTGCCCCTGCCCGTGCTGGTTGCTCCCCAGCGCTGTGGGTTGCTGCGGCGCAGGCGTGGCTGCGTCGATGCTCATGGCCATGCTCATGTCCGACGGGGCGGCGCTGGGCGGGCAGGGTGTGGCGGCAGCTGCCGGCAGCTGCCCATAGCCCGCAGCAGCCCCAGGCTCTGCACCACCAGCTCCCGCCCCAGCGCCAGCCCCTGGCCGGGGCGTGATGAGCATGGGGGACGGCCCTCCCGCGCCGCCACCCCCATCGGCACCAACTCCCCCACCCGACGCCGTCGCCGTGCCGCTGCCGCCGCCGGAGTGCCCCCTCGGCTGAAAGCTGAACATGCTGACGGCGCTGCCGGGGGTGCGACCCGCAGCCGCGAGCGACGACAGCCCTAGGCCCAGTCCCGGCGGCGGAGGCGGCGGCATACCGGTCCCTCCCGCCCCATGCATCCCCATGCCCCCGAGACCCGTGCCCATGCCCGTGTACGGCGCCAGGCCGTGCACGTGGGGGTGCAGCGGCGTGGCGGCGGGCATGTCCGGCAGGTCGCCCAGGGCCTCGGGTGACAGCCGCACACGTGCCACGTGCCACAGCGCCAGGCGGCCCGCCTCCTCGCTGTGCGTGGCCACCAGCGGTGCCTCGTGCGACGACCACACCACCGCCTCGCCCGCCCAGCCCGCGTAGGCGCCCGGGCGGCGCGCGCGCAGGCTGACGTCCGCCACCACCGGCTGCGGCTCCTCCAGCGGGTGGCTCAGCAGGTACAGCGTGGGGGACAGCGGGCCCTGGGGGTAAGGGGAGGTTAGGCGGTACCAAATATGCAGATTGACGGGTCGACGAAGTTGCAACTAGCCCAACCCGTTACTGGACGACGGGGAACGGGCTGCGGCGGAAGCCGGTACGTTCAGCTGTAGCTGGTGCTCCAGCGGCACGGAGGAAGCGGTAAGCAGGGTCCTACCTAAGCCAGACCCACCAGTACCAGCCTGCCTCGGTCGATGGTGTACGGGTCAACCCGACACGAGTGACCCCTCTCTGCCTGTCCTGGCCCCAAGAAGCACGCCGACCCGGCCCTCGCCCCCGTCCCCTGGCCCCGCCTCACCCCCAGCAGCACGCCCGCCTCCCCCGCCGGCCACAGGTCCTCCAGCCCGGGCGGCACGGCGGCCTCCTGCAGCTCGCCGCCCGCCGCCGCCGTGGTAAGGCAGCCGGCGCCCAGTAGGCACAGCACGGGGTCCGACGAGTAGCCAGGGAACAGCGCCCAGCACGCCTGCGGGGGAGCAAGGTAGGGGGACCGCACGGCGTGGCACCGTGTTCTACTAACAGTGCAGCAGCACGGTGTGACGGAGAGTTTGCGGGCGTGGATAAGCTGTTTCCCTTTCCGGCATGGGTGGCAGTCGCCACTTCGAGCGTTTGCAACAGACATTTGCCGCCATGTCCCTGCTTGCCTGCCCCTGCCCCTGTCGGCACCGTGTAATCCACGCCAACTCCACTCATGTCGGCATCCTACCGAACGAACACCTGCTGCACATATGTCGCGCCCGGCACCTTCCCCGCTCCCCACCCCACCTGCAGCACCTCGTGTCCCAGCGTGAACAGCTTGCGGACGCTGCTGCCGCTGGTCCACGCCACCCTGCGGCGGGCGCGTGGAGCAGAGAGAGACAAATGGATACGCGCCAATCTGGGCATGACCACCCATGGCCTCTGACGCCGCTGCCAGACTAGCAGCAGCGTTAGCTTCCCCGCCCTAAGTACAGGTGCCCAACACCCTCCTCTCCGAGGCTATCAGCGCTCCCAGCCCTCTGCTGGCTCCTCTTAGTTCCGCCCACCTCTTGCCGTCCACTGCCACCTCTTCCACGCATGTGTGTCCCCCAGGCACTGCCACTGCCTCCCGGACACACAGCTTGATGCCGTTGGCAGCACCGCGGCCAGAACCACTGTCGTCATGCTCACCCTATTGCGTTCAGGGGGAATGTGTTTCCAAGATTTGTCAATGTAGCGCTGTCGCCGCTGATGGACTGGAGACCTGGGACTGGGTAGGGCCCCTCCCCTGAGTGGCATACCTTGGCTTTCCTCTCCCGCAGCAGCAGCTGCACGCAGAGCGGCTCCTCAGGCAGCAGCACTGCCGAGCGGCATGCCAGAACCATAGCGTCCTTGTGAGTTGTACTCTAGGGACGCGTAACGAGTCGATCCATGTCCTTTAATTGTCGCCACAAGCCGTGCATTGTCCCTGTGGTAACGTTATCAGTCCTTACAGTAGCAGTAATACGTGTCAATAGCGCGGTGGGGCGAGAGCGTGCACAGTTTGGCTGTCGGCACTGCGTTCCCGCCTTGGCACTCCATGCAACCGTGTCATGTGGGCTATTGTCTATTGCAAGGAGATAGCCCAGAAGTAAGGTTACAGTATCTCCAGTTATCCCTTTTGCTTTTTGCGTCGCATTCCGCTTTGTTGTTCAGCCGATTCCTTGTCACGCTTCCTTGCGAGGATCAACTTCTCGCCATTCGGGCTAACAAGCTACAAGTCTTGATATAAGGATAGTGAACATTAGGCCCACAACTCGCAGTACCCCTTGAAACCTGCTTGTTCGCGGGGCACATCGCTTGAGGTGCTGGAGCGTGGGCGTTGGGGCCTTGGGCTGAGGTCGCGGCGCCCGATATGGCATCAAGAGCAAAGCAGCTCATGGAGCGCCTCATACCGCCGGCGCGGCGGCAGATGATCGTTATAGAGGAGAAGCGCCGTAACGTCGTGTGGGGGAACACACAGCTCACCCTGCGTGTGCGGGAGTACCCCAAAAGCAAGAATGAGTGAGTGGCATCAGTTCACCGTCTTGGTGCTAAATCACAGCTTTGGGTGCATTCCTTTGGTGAACCGAGGGGGCCAGCCGGGTTACTGGAGTGCACACGTAGTGCACGAAGTTAGTTCGGGGTCACACGACGCAAACTGGTGACCCTCTAGAAGGCCCATGGTGGGACTTAGGTCGCAGCATCCAGTGCATATGCTGAGGTCCCACCTGCCGTGCAGGTCCGGGTGAGGTACAGTACGCGGTCACGGTCCTCCGTTCTCTGCTGCACGCATGTACGCCTCTTGTAGTCTTCCAGCATACACATGCGGGCTGCAACCAGTAGCCAGGCTATCCTGCGGTTGGTATGACCTACTAGACAACGGTTGTGCCAAGGGCAGTGCCGTTTTCTGACCTGCAAATCCCCAAGGTCCCCCACCGCTCCTCCAGCATTCGGGCTCACACCGTGACCCTCCATGCGGTCCCTTGCCTGCAACTTTCCACCACCTGCAGTGTGTCTTAGCTGTCCAAACATGGCCCATGCTGCCGACTGCCCCAGGCGCGTCTCGTTGGTCATGCCCAACTTCCACCGCGTGCGGCTGTGGAGCGAGGCTCTGCGCAGGAAGGTGCAACTGGACATGACGCGGGACACCCTCAGGTGGGCGCGGGCGGCGGCAGTGCGGGGGTAGGATGCACGCGTGAAACGCGAGGTAATCGTGAAGAAGCGTCAGGGAGTGGGAATGGCATGGAACAGTGGGAGTGACGGGGGAGAGAGGGTTGCAGCGGCGGAGGCAGGGAGGGTCGTGGGCCGTCGCACGCGGTTGACCTGTCAGGTCAAGCGGAAGGCAGGAAGGGGTAGAAGTAGGGTGCAAGGCCGTCCGGCTGACGGATTGGCTTGTGGAGGAATAACCTGCGCAGGACGAAAGCGCGTTGCATGGCGGCGGACGGTGAAGGCAAGACAGGAGCTAGATGCATGTTTACACTTATGCGCCGTGGACTTGGCCGAGCGTGCTGCTGGCCCCCAGACAGAGCTGCACTGCAAACCACTGGAGCACGGTCAGCTCGCATTCCTTCAAGCATTTCTGCAACTGGAGCAGAACGCTTAGTGCAGTTGCGCTGCATGACGTGCATAGTTGCTGCTGGATTTGTTTGCAGGATGATTGAGGACATGGGCGGTTTGGACGCCTACCTGCTCCAGACACCGGAGTCCAAGCTCAAGAGCGATGTTGCGTCAGCACTCAAGTGGGAGGTCATCACCGCCGTGCGAAGAAGGCACCACCAGCTTGCGCAGATGCAGGGGTCGGGGGAGCAAGCGTCTCCTTGAGGGGATACACGCCGTTAGGGCCGGTGTGCTGGGCAGGCCAACGGACGGCAGTCAAGGGGTTGTGGGGGTTGGTAAGAGTGGAGGGCTGCGATGCCGTTGGTGTTTGAATCCGTATCGTAGCTTTAATTATACTTTTGCTTGGGATGGGTGCTTGGAGGCAGCATCAAAGGAATGTTGAAAAGGATCTGCATTTGGGTGACGGCCTGCGTTCATAACCCCTATCAAGGGCCCCGGGACGGGCGTGCTTTCTAACAAGCTACAATTGCTTTTTTTAAACTGTTAAGCGTGTGACACTTGGCAACGCCAAGTCTCCTTCTCCCGCCTTCCTCGAACCCCGATGTTTTGCGCGACGGCTCACCACTCTCAGCTCGCTCAGTCATCTTTTATTATCCTTATGACCAAACTGCTTCTGCGTGGCTTTGTGGGGGTTGCGCGGTGACCCCCCTGCGACGCACTGGGACGCAAGCCACACTATCTGAGGCAAGAGCAACGCCAAGCTAGTCCACAACTGTCCTTCTATTAACAGCAATTGGAAGATGCCGGGTACGCTGAACCCGGCGGCGGCAGAGTGGTGCCCGAGTGGAGCCTGGGCTGCGCCAAAGAGCCAGGGTTGGAGCAACAACTCAAATAATGGAGCACAAAATGTAACTCATTCTCAGCAGCGTGGACACACCGCTGCCGGTTCCCAAATCGCGTCGGCCAAGTCAGCAACTCGCCAGGAAGACTTCCCGGCGCTTGGCGCTGCTCCTCTGCCTTCCCATGGGTCCAACAAGTCATGGAAGGCTGCCGCGTCGGCCACTGATGCTCATGCGCATGTAGCAACCGCCATTGCGGTCGGCATGCCGGGCACAGCCCAGGCGCCCGCTCCTCAGCCTTCCGCCTGGCCGGCTATCTCAGCGGCTGCCGCCTCCCATCATGCACCAGCCCATGGGAGCGTGTGGCAGCAGAGCGCTGGCGCCCGTGCTCCCACCCATGTTCCAAACAACCGCCCGGGGACGCAGCCCACGGCGCACAATCAGGCCGCGAAGGGTCAGCACGGCTTCTCGCCTGCAAAGGCGCCGGGCTCCGGCCCATCGAGGGCGCAAGCAGCTTCTAGGACCACTGGCTTCGAGCCCGCGCCCGCACCGGGGCGCAGCAGCGGCCCGAAGCAGGGCGCCGTGCCCTCCACCGCGGGTTTTACCCCTGCACCCGCCCCAACCCCGGGCCCCTTCCCGGCAGCCACTACCCCTGCGCCAAACCCCGCACCGGCTGCCCCCAGCCCCGCAGCCGGGCCCCGCAAGCACGGCTCTCTGAAGCACGCCTTCGCAGGCCTAGCGCAGCAGACGGCCCCGCCGGGCCCTGCGGCAGCCCCACCACCGCCACCGCCCAAGGGCCCCTCTCCACCCCCTGCCAAGGCCCCAGGATCCTCCGGCCCTTTCTCCACAGCCGCAGCCCAAGCCGTCCCAGCCCCCGAACCCGCCAACCGTCCTCCCCGCGGCAAGGCTGCTGCCCCATCCACTCCCCCACCAGCTGCCACCGCAAACTCTAAGCTACCCGCCTCCAACCCCTCTCCCGCTGCTGCCGCTGCCGCCGCCACCAAAGCCATCAGCGCCCTCACCGTCTCAGTCGCCGCCGCGACGCCCAACGGCCACGCAGCCCGGGCTGCCCCTGTCGCCACGCCCTCTCCCAACGGCGCCGGCCCCAACGGCGGCGATGCGATGACCTCCCCTGGCTCGCTGCCGGCCTCCGTGCCCATCGCCATTCGCAGCCGCGGCAGCCGCCAGCAGCTGACCATGGAGGACGTGATGGAGGCGGAGGAGGACGAGGAGCGGCAGAGGCGCCTGGACAAGCGCCGGGCCGCAGCGGCGGGTGCGGCAGGCGCGGCGAAGGGCGCGGCGTCTGGCGGGGGCGGCGTGACGCTTAATCACGGCGCGGGGGAGGAGAGCATGACGTTTGAGGAGGCGTTTGAGACGGCCAGCGTAGCCAGCAGGAGCAGCTCGGTGAGTGGAATGGGGGCTTAGCAGTGTGGGACGGGGTGGATTGGCCGTTGACTGGGCGGTTGGGGATTGGGGAACGCAACAGTCACCCCGGTTTTGCGTGGGTAGGGCTCAGGCAACCGCCGTTGCGTGGACTTAGGCACCTGGCTGGCATTTCTTGGCGGGGCAAGGCCGAGAACGCGTGTTGGAACATGTGCCATGTGCGCACGTCTGCAAGTTTACCACCCCATCTCTCTGCGCGTTTGCAGATTGCCAGCCGGCCAAGCCTCACGGCCGCCCTCAGCGCCGAGATGGCCTCCGCCAGCAGCAGCCGTCAGTGCACCGACGGCGGCGCGCCGCCCGCCGCCGACACCGACACCGCCGACACCGCTGCCTGCGTGCCTGCGGCCGCCGCCGCTTGCGTCGACCCCGATGGCGACGCTGCCGGCAGCGGCTGCGGCGGCTCGCAGCTCTCCGCCAGCGACACAGCCGCAGGCGCCACCGGCAGCAGCGGCAGCGGCCCCGGCAGCGACGGCGGGCACAGCCTGGCGGAGGCGCAGGCGGAGATGCATGAGGACGGCCCCGTCACATGCCCGCCGCTGCTGGGCGTGGAGGAGGCGGCGGCGCGCAGCGCGGCGGTGGCAGGCTGCTCCGGCGGCGGCGCTGCCGCGCCCTTTGTGCCCCCGTCGGGCAAGGTCGGGCCGCAGGACTTCGAGATGCTGCGCGTGGTGGGGCAGGGCGCCTTCGGCAAGGTGTTCCAGGTGGGTGCTGCACAGAGAAAGTGCGCGTCTAGCCCCGATTGTGGAGCTTGGCAGGTTGCCCCCTTTCCGCACCTGCATCTAGCCACCCTATGAAGGCCACAAACTGTTCGTTACCTTTACCCGCGCCTGCACCCTTTTGATAAACGTGTTGCCTTCCATGCGCCTGCCTCTTTCCTTTCACCAGGTGATGCACAAGGCCACGCGCACAATCTACGCCATGAAGGTGATGCGCAAGGAGCGCATCCTGCAGCGCGACCACTCCGAGTACGTGCGCTCCGAGCGCGACCTGCTCACCGCCGTGGTGCACCCCTACATCGTCACGCTGCGCTTCAGCTTCCAGGTTGGGGCGCGGGGCGGGGTCCGGGGTGCCGGGCATGAGTGGGGCGGCATGGGCAATGAAGACGTGTGCGGCTCGACAGGGGAGAGAGGGTGGGCGTAACCTGGGGTATGGCTGGGCTATGGACCCCAGAATGGGACCGCTCGGTTACCCTTCCTGTTCGACGCTTGGTCTCTTATCGTCATGAGCTGTAGCGGGCCGTGGTTGCGCTCTGACGTCCGTCGTGAGTAGTCCAACCGCCTACCCCCTTGGCCCACTTGCCCCTGTTCCCCGCAGTCCCCCACCAAGCTGTACCTGGTGCTGGACTTCCTCAACGGCGGCCACCTGTTCTTCAACCTGTACCGCCAGGGCGTGTTCGCGGAGGACGTGGCGCGGCTGTACACGGCGGAGATCGTGCTGGCCATCGCCTACCTGCACTCGCTCGGCATCGTGCACCGCGATCTCAAGCCGGAGAACGTGCTGCTGGACAGGTGGGGGGCCACGTGAGGGGGTAAGCCGGAGCGAGCCCGGGGCGCACACGGGGGCACGCCACAACCACATCGTAGGGTACGGGCGGTTGGTCACGCGGGGGGACGGGGGGCAGGACCCAAGCAATAAAAGTGAGTTGCAGGAGGATTGAAAGCTGAGAAGTGGCGCGAGAAGGGTGCATTCACCGGACGTGGTGTTGCTGGCGGCCGGCGCTGGAGCCAGACCGTGATTGGGCATCAGAACTGGGTGACAAGAGCGTGCTGCTCCTGTGTGTTGCCTTTTCCCGCTTGCAGCGAGGGCCACGTGCGGCTGACGGACTTCGGGCTGGCCAAGGGCAACATGTCGGACGAGGGCGAGCGCACCAACAGCTTCATCGGCACCATGGAGTACATGGCGCCGGAGATCATCGAGGCCAAGGGCCACGGCAAGACGGTGGACTGGTGGAGCACGGGGTGAGGCCAGCGGCTGGAAGCATGGGGAGAAGAGGGGCGGGGCGGACGGCGCCAGGCGGACGTCCGGCGCAGGCTACTGTCTGCGCCAACGACTTGGTCTAGTAATGTCAACTTCAAAGAGATTACACAAGACCCACCGCAATCTTTTATGGTGGACTAGCGGTGCCAAAGGATTAGCTGTGTGTACGATGCGAAGAGTTAGTATGCATAACCGCCACGCCTTCGCTGCCCCTGCATTTGCTGATGGCCGTCCATAGCCTCACACGCCATACACTGCTCCTCCTCCACCTGCAGCATCCTGATGTATGAGATGCTGTGCGGCGTGCCGCCCTTCCGCGCCAAGAGCCGCCAGGCGCTGCAGCAGCAGATCGCCACCGGCAAGGTCAAGTACCCGAGTGAGTCGGCATGTGGGACTAAGGCAATGTCCTATCCCCTTGAACGGGTGTCTTCTCTTACTTCGGTCCATCATGGGCAGTCATGATTATAGAATTATCACGAGGTGCTGAAACTGCCATCGCCTCCACGCCACCTGGATCTGGGACAGGTTGACGCCGGTTCCTTGACGGCCCTGGCTTACCCTTGATTTGCTCGCCGTGAACAAGCTGTTGCCGTACCTCCTATTGTGCGCAGAGTTCCTGTCGGTGGACGCCCAGTCGCTGCTCAAGGGCCTGCTGACGCGCGACCCCGCCAAGCGCCTTGGCGCCGGGCCGCACGGCTCGGAGGCCGTCAAGCGGCACCCCTGGTTCAAGTCCATCAACTGGGCCAAGCTGGAGGCGAGGCAGATCGAGTCCAAGTTCAAGCCCACCGTTACGTGCAACATGGACGTGGGTGAGTCGTCAGCCGTCAGCGGGGCGGGGCACATGGTCCGCTGCCGCCAGCGGTCATCCACACCTGGTATCTTCCTGTCTTTTCGGGCACGCCCTTTGCGCATCCTGCCCTGTAGGAGTATATAAACACGACTGTACTATGGTACTCGCCGCCTGCTGTCGGGGACGATTGATTCCGGTATCCATTCAACAAACACGTGCCTTCCCCGCGCCCCCAGGCAACTTCGACAAGATCTGGACGGACCAGCCGGCGGTGGACTCGCCCTGCGGCACGCCCACGCAGGCCTCTCTGGGCAAGTTCGAGGGCTTCACCTACGTGGCGCCATGCTTCCTGGCGGGACACGGGGGCGCCGCGTTCAGCGCAGCAGCGGCGGCGGCGGCCGCTGCGGTCGGCGCGGCGGTGGCAGCACCGGTCGCCGCCGCGCCAGCGGCTGCAGCGCATTAACGGTGGAGGACGTGGCGGGCTGCGCAGAGCGGCCATGAGCTCAGCTTGCTGCAGTGCGGGCCGCCGGGTTGGCCAAGGCCAGGCCTTCGACGGTGTGCTGTAGCGATGCCTGGTGGAGAGCGCAGTAGCCTTGGCAATTGCGCTTCCCGTGCGTTTGGGCTGCGGGAGGATGCAGAGAGCCGGGGTGCGGGGTTTCTTGGTTTGGAAAGGCTGACCCACCTGCGCAGAGGCGCGTTGCCGGCTACCACTGCCATCCGTCGCGCAACATGCACTATTTCTTATTCAGACGCAGGGTATTAGCGCTTTCATTTATGCTAGCTAAGTACTGCGTAGACAGTCAGTGAGCGAGGTAGGTGTAAAAGTGGTCTGGAGTCGTGGAGTGGTATGCAAGGAGAGCAGGCTTTGAACGTGCTGTCCAGGTGGTGGCCGTTGTCACATTCACATCCAAGACGGTACGGTAGCACGAGGCGATGGCTTCCGACCGGTTCAGACATCGGGAAGAGGAGGTGCTACACCCCGCAACTTACATAACTGGCGTGGCACACATGGGTCTGCACTGCCCTGTGCTGAGCCCCGCCGTGATTCCCTACCGGTTAAATTGGTTGCACCTGAGACATGGGTGTGATTCGCGTCTCGGTGCTGTGCGCTGACGCAAGCTTCGGAGTTAGTTGGTGTGCCGACGGCCAGGAAGGGAGCGCATGAGATCACAGCTGTCTGCGCACGGGTGAAAAGCTGGTGCGTAGCCTGCTAAGGGACGCAGCACGTTTGCTGAACAGTGCAAAAGCCCGCACCGGGGGTTGGGATCTATCTACTGATGAGAAGAGACATTCACTATTCGAGGCTTGCCTTTTATACTGATTGGGTTCGTGTCGGTTCCCCCTCACAGGGGCGCCTTCTGTCGGATGGGTGTCGGTCAACCTGTGTGTGTTAAGATTATTTGCAGCTCCACTGGAGGGAACGGTCGCTGTGCTTTTCCGGTTCCGCAGGGGGTGCTCGTCTGGGTTCCACGCATGGCGTGCTACCACTACCCAGCCCCCTGCCACTAACAGTTTACAGACTTGCTCTTCGTAATTGAGTACCGACAATGGTGATCGTATTCGTTTCGTCCTTGTGCGCTCTCGTGCTGCCTTGGGTTCTTGCAGGTTCTTGCTTGTAAGCCACGGTCCGTGCGCACCTTTCGTCACAAGGCGGCAAGTGCCTTCGGATATTCAACAGGTAGGAGGACAGTGCCCTGCCTGGAGGGCCCTCCCTAGATAGACGTACCTGGGCATCCACCCACGTGGCATCGACCCAAGGCACGTGTGGCTGTGGGCCGAGGAGGTGCGTAGTCGCAGCCATTGCTGCATGCGCCAGCGCCGCGGGCCGTGATGCAAGGAAGCGTGCGGTTAAACCGATTCAGCTACTGAGCGCAGCAGTGTGCGTGGGAGCGCATGCGGCCGTCGGTATGGTGGAGCGGTTGGCGTGGTTGGCTTCAGCCTCGTAGACTGTCAACGGCCGCATGGCAGGCGCTGTGTACGGCAGAGCACGGCTGTGTACGGCCTGCCTGGCTGTGTATGGCGTGCGTGACTGTGTACGGCATGCGTGGCCGTGTACGGCATGCGTGGCCGTGTACGGCGTGCACCCGCTGTATGGAGCTATTGAGGTGAATTGCGCTTGTGGCGGCAGTTAAAGCCTGCTGGGCTGAGGCCGCAATGCCGGGGATGCAAGACACAAATCTATCATGCTTCCACCGCCCAACGGCGAGATGTATGTGCACGCGCCAGCCAGGTCTCCAGGGGCCCGGCCATTGAGCACCACAAGCTCATACTGACGGCACAAATCCAGTAACTCGAGGCCAAAGCTGTTATGGTGCTTATCACACGTAGCAGGCCCCTTGCCAGGGACACACCGGTAGGCTTCAGCGTCAACAAGATGTACCCCTAAGTCCCGCCCCAGGCTGTCGAGGTACTCCACATCCGGGACGTCGTATAGTTTGTGCACTTTGCCATCTGTACCCCGCTGAGCCCCTACACGCGCATTGAAGTCACCCAACATGAGCAATTCGTCGGTCGAGAGCCGTAGTGCCGAGATGCTGTCCCGTATGTGCGCGTACAAATCGGCTGCCACCTCGCCATCAGTCCGGTGTAGCTGCTGCCGGTACACCGTGGCATCCGCTGGGGAGGCATAGAAAGCGCCTACCAACAGGCTGCGGCCCTCTCGGTTGAGGCGGCTAGCTGCAACCCGCAACCACACGGCTTCACAACCCGCAAAACCATCCGGCCCTTTCAGCTCGGTGCACGCCCCCGCCAGGTCCTCACGAACGTAGACAGTCACACCTCCTTGCACCCGCGGCCCCGTGCCCTCACGCATGGAGGCAAAAAGCCGGAAGCCCGGGAGCACAAGCTGGCTGGCAGGGCGTGCTAGGGTGCAGTGCGTCTCAGTAACCACCACCACGTCGTGCGCATTCACCCGCTCCAGGAAGACCACGTCGGCAAGCTTAACAGCAGTAAGCCCGTGAACGTTCCACAATGCCGGTGCGCACTGCAATGCAGGCGGCAGTCATGCATGGTACGCCATGCACATGATATGATCCAAGCAGATCCAAGCTCCCCAGTGGGTGCAAGTTGCGGGTGTACAGGCTGGCTGTAACGACCTGCCTGTGTCATGGACAGGACCATTCAGGTTACGCCGTACTGCACCATGCGCATGCTACACGCGCGCGGTGTGGGCTAGGCGCCGTCGGCGGAATGTCATGGCTGGCACACGGGCTGCTATCGTACACAGCGCGCTTGGTACTACGCCCCGGTGCCTGCAGCCCTTGGCACTAGGATGCCGTTAGGGTGCGAGCTGCACAGAGCTGCAGGGGTGTCCCCTGAGCGCGGACCTGGCCTGGTGCAACACAATCGCCGCCGTACGCCGCATCCAAGCTCGCCTGTGCGAAGGCCTGTGCACGTTATTCCGATCTGGATAGAATATCAAAGGACCGCGTTCATGCACTTACCGAGTGTGAGTATGATGTCAAACGGCACCAGGGTGCATGCGCAATGGTTCTCGGTGCGCACGCTGGATTATCAATTTCAGATACTTGAATCGCGGAACCGGGGCCTCGAACGCCTTTGTTACGCTGCTGGTGCAAGCTTGGTGGTTTTGACAGAGCCCGACAGATAGTGAGGTTGCGTGCAGTTAACAAATGACCGTCTCAAAGGTACCACTATGGTCAGTCATAAATGTCTTGCGAGGTGCATGGCATGCCGCGCGGTGCTGCGCACCCGTGCTCCTGCACCAGAGCTCCATACCAGCTGCCGCAGCAACATCAGCATGGGCCTCCGCTCTCAACCCTGTTGGCTCCTCGACCGCGGTCGACGCAGCCCTGAGAGCAATTCATGTGGGGATGGCTGCCCACTCGGCAGCTGACCCAGGCCCCTCAACAAACCATAGCGACTGCGGCTCAGCGCAATCTGGCCCCCACAGCCTTGCAGGCGGGCGGGGGCAGGCGGGGGCAGGGCGGCTTGGGTTGGCATGGCAAGGGCCGGGCGGGTGGCAGGGACGTGGACCAGGCCGCGACGGTAGGGGCGACCAGGCAGGGTCACACACACCTGCGTCAAGTAGACTGGAGCGGGGCGGGGACGGGGACCCAACCGGTCCCGCCAGTCGCACCTGGGGCAGCTGCAGGAGTATGTAAAGCAGGGCGTAAAGCAGTGGGAGGCCGAGCGGGACTATGGCGAGTTCTTCGGAGTGTTCAACCAAGTCGGCAAGGTGACGTTGGTGCTGCCTCGTTGCCGTTTTGCTGTACGGAGGAAGGGCCTGCCACCTGCCCATGGACTGTCTGTTATGAGGGGCACACTTGCATACGCTCCATGTCTCTTCCGCGTCCTTTCTGCCGTGGCACGTGTCAGGCGCGTGTATGTGCGCCGTGTGTATTGCTCGCCAAAACATGTACCGGCAGGTGCGTAGCTTTACCTTTTGTGCTTACTGGTATTCCACCCAATGCTCAAGATCACCTGGGTGTACTACCATTTCCTAGCCCGGTCCATTAGGAATATGGCATGCCTCCCTCCCGTTCAACCCTGCATCCCTCCTCCCTCGTTACCCACAGCTCCGACCCGACCCCGCTGCCGGACGCCTCTCGCCCGACGCCGTCGACCAACTGAGACGCGACACCATGCGCACCCTGGCGGAACGCTTCCTGCCGCTGGTGCCATTCCTACCGCACCCCAAGTACTGCGTGATGCCGCTGTGGGCCTGCGCCAAGACGCAGTACGGCTGGGCAGGGAGGTGCCGTTGGCGGAGGCGCTGCTGAGGCGGTTGGGGCAGGACGGCTGTGCGCTGCTGCGGCAGGCCAATGCGCAGGACCACTCCAACCTGTGGTGGGCCCTGTCGGAGGCGCCCAACGCCGGGTTGGTTGCGGCGCAGGAGCAGCTGCTGGCAGCTTCCGCCGAGCGCCTGGTGGGCATGCGGGGTAAGGACATGGTGTCACAAGACTGCGCCAATGTGCTGCTGGCGTGCGCCCGGCTGCAGCACAAGAGCGCTCGCCTTGTGCACCACCTGACCGCCCGCCTGGTTTAAAAGGAGGCCGTCCACGAACAGGACCTGTCCAACAGTCTGTACGCCCTGGGGAGCTGCGTGAGGACTGCGGGCACGTGCCGCACCCGGAGGACCTCGATCAGCTGGTGGGCGCTGTCGTACAGCGCCTGCGCGGCTGGCGAGCGGAGGAGGAGACGGCTGGAGGCGTGCAGGGGATATCCAACGTCCTGCTGGGGTGTGCGAAGTTAGGGGTGGAGGACGGGGAGGCGGTGCAGCTGCTGGCAGCTGCAGCAGGGGCTGTGGCGGGGCGCATGACGGAGCAGCAGCTTGCCAACAGCGTGTGGGCTCTGGGCAAGCTGCTGGGGGCCGGTGGCGATCGTGGTGGTGGTGGCGCTACTGGCATCACAACGTCCTCGGCTGCTGCTGCTGGGGCCGCTGGCAGCGGCGACTGCGTGGCAAGCGGTCACGCCGTGATGAGTCTGCTGCAGGAGTCCCAGAGGCGGTTACGAGTGAAAGGTGCTGCAGCGCCGGTGTTGAATGCAAGCGATCTCTCCAACACGCTGTACGGCATGGCCATGCTGCAGCCGTACATCTTGGGCGCTGCACGCACAGCTCAAGATGAGAGCAAACGGACAGCCTGGTCTTCAGGTCTGACTGCAGCGGCTGCAGCTCTAGCAGGCGAGTGCGAACAGCGGTCTTTCGAAGGCTTTGTGCCCCAGGACACTGCCAACGCGACGTGGGCCCTGGCGCGATTGGGCCACTCGGACCAAGGCTGCTTTGCTGCTGCCGTGGCGGCGGCCCAGCGGCCGGCCTTTGCCAGCACCACAGTATCAATGAATTGGGCTCAGCTGTGGTCTGCGTTGGCGCTTGCTCGGCACCGCCCGCCGCCGGGCCTGATGGACTGCACAGCAAAGGCGGTGGCAGGACATTTACGGCGGTTTCAGCCGCAGCAATGTTCAGTGCTGCTGTGGTCCTTTGCGGTGCTGGGCGTGTGGGATGAGCGGCTGGCGGGGATGCTGCTGGGGAGGCTGGCGGGGCTGGTGGAGGGGGGCCAGGGGCAGGGCATCGGAGCAGCAAGGGGAGAGCGAGCGGGAGCAGGCAGCATTGCGCATTTGGTGGATCAAGGCATCGCGAATGCGCTGTGGGCTGTGGCGGTGGCGGGGCCAGGTGCCCTGGCGGCGCATGCACGGGAGGTGGGGTTGCTGCTGAGGGAGGCGGCACGGCGGTGGGAGCGGGGGGCGTCCTTCGTCAATGAGGACCTGCAGCAGCTGTGGCAGGTGCAGGTGGAGCTGGTGGCGGTGGAGGGCGGTGGGCCAGCAGCCCTGTCGACCATCCTCCCTGGGGCTTGTCGCAAGGGCACTGGAGAGACGGCCGGAATAGGGACACTGCTGGCCGCCATGGAGAAAGCGGCGGATGCGGGGCGGCAGGGCGGGGCAATGACAGTCTCCACCTTGCAGCGAGAGGTGGCCGGAGCACTGAGGCGGCTGCAGCAGAAGCAACATCAACAGCAGTTCGAGCCTGTCGTTGCCATCATAAAGGTACAGCTGGAGGCGCTGGCCCCCGCCCTCCGCTCCCGCGTTGACACACTCGTGGAGTTGTCGGATGGTCGGGAGGTGGCGGTGGAGGTGGATGGCCCCGTGCACTACATGAGCAACAGCGCCCACAAGCGCACCAAGGACGGCCCGACCGCGCTGCGTGACCGGCAGCTGGGACGTGTGTTTGGGCAGAGCAACGCGGTGTCCGTGCCGTACTGGGAGTGGAACGCATTACGCGGGGACCAGGCAGCGGAGGAGGCTTACCTGTGGGGGCTACTGGTGGGGGGTGAGGATGCGGCTGGCGAGGAGGCGCCGGCGGTGGCCGCAGCAATGGGGAAGAGAAGGTCACGTGACCTGGAGCAGCAGCAGGAGCCAACCGGCACCACGTCCCGCGCACCTGGCGGCGGTGCTGCGGGCCGTGCGGTGGCGGAGGGGGGTGCGGACACCGCCGGAATGAGGCCACGAGGCCGGCGGCCCCAGGCTGGGCCTCAAGGTGCGGAGGCAGGGGAGGGGGCCCGGGGTGGGGAGGCAGCACGCCGAGTTGCGACTTGGCCGCAGACGGGGGGCGGGGCAACGCGACGTGGGCATTTACTGGCGGTGGAGGGAGCGGCTGGTGGCGCCGAGCGGGAGGGGCAGGTGGGCAGGGGGCGAATGCCGGGTGTCAAATCCCGATACACTTTGACTGGAGTTGAGAGGCATCTGCTAGGATTTAGGTGAATGCTGTATCCGTGACGTGCGTTGCATATACGTTTGGATTGGCCTGGCGAGAGCACGTGCCTCCAACACGGGGCGCTTCTGTTTGTGCGGGCATGTGCACGACAGGAACCTTCGCGCACCTGCACGAATTCAGAGACCCTGTGTGGCGGCACGTCCGCTCCGCCCCATGTCTCCCTTCCCTTCCCTGGAGGCAGCCGCGGGCGTGACCACCAAGGTCCTGGTCCCGCGGAAGCGGCCACGGAAGCCTGCAAGCCAGGAGGGTGTGAGGCCAGGCCTGTGATGACGGCGGTGGGCTGCAACGAGGCCGTTGCGCGCGAGAGCCTGCCTGCCACGGGAAGGGCGCGCATTGGCTGCACTGCGCTGCGGTGCTGGCGCTGGCGGCGGCACAGGCGCCCTTCACACGTGTGTGTGTGTGTGTGTGTGTGTATTGGGGGGCTATGGAGGGGTGCAGGCGGACAGGGACGGTTGATTGGCTGCTGCTTTTGTGTAGGGCAGCGTGGGTTGGCGCTGGAGGTCAGCAGGACGGAGAGGGGAGGTGCGGGTGGAGGTTGGGGAGCTGGGCAGCGAGGACAGGCTGTGGCCGGTCCTCTCCAGCAAGTCCTGACGGTGGTGGTCCTTTACGTGTGTTGCATTCTACAATGTTCTAGGCGGAAACAATTGCGGAAAGCAGGAGGGCGGTGGTGCGCGCGGTCACCGGGGGTCAGCCCACCAGGGTTCAGCCCGGGTTGCGGTCAAGCCCGATGACTCGCGGCCTCAGCAGCAGCCTAAGCCGGCGGTGCAGACCTGACTCGTATCACGGGGGAGAAGACCGTGCCGCTGCTGCCGTACATGCAGCTGTACTGACTGGCGGTGTCGTACATCAGGGGCTGGTCCAATCGGCGGCGGCTTGTCAACGATAATTGTGGGTGTGGTGTGGCGGCGACGGCGCGCCCCGAGGCGGGTGTTGGCCCCGCCGTCGCGCTGCAGGTGCTGCAGCTGGCGAGGGGGTATCACGGCAGGTCGCTGGCGGCAGCGGCGGCAACGATGGCGGCAGCAGCGGCACTGGCCCCCAGCGGCAGCAGTGGGCTCCTGCCCGACCTTGGCGAACAGGCGCGGTGAAGGCGGTGAAGGCGGTGGCGGGAGCTGCAGTACGCGTCCCTGGAGGGCCTGTGGTGCAGCTGCACTGCTGGCAGCCGCTGGGGCTGCTGCCGCCGGCGGTGGCGGCGGCTGTGCGCTGGAGGTCACCCGCCGCTGGGCCTGCATGCCCCGGGCGCCTGACTGCCGGACGTGGGCTTGCCCTGCGGCTAAGCCGCTTATGACGACGCCGTGCAAGACAGCTGAAGGCGGTGGTGCAGGGATGTGGGCGGGTGCAGCCTAGAAAAACGGTGACAGGGCGACAGCGTAACAGAACAAGTTGTCTTGCGTGCCATGCCTCTGACGCTGTGGTGTGTGTGCTTTGAGTCCAGCCATGTGCATGCACGTGCCTGTACGACACGGTCTTCTTTTACGTTGTTCATGTGTCTGCTGTTTGGGCTGCTGGCCGTTGCAGCGCGTGCAGTCTGCAGTCTGCACAGCAGCGGTGCACCCTGGTGCACCGTGCCACCTCATACCACCGCCTTAGCTTCATGTACCTGTTTTGTGTTGCCTGGCATGCTGCGGTCTTGCAACCCGACGTGAAACATGCATCACGTGAGCGACGGGAACAGTCGCTGTTCCGTCCAGGAGTTTGGCGAATGTCATCGCGGCCTTACGGTGGTAGTCAGGCGGTTATATTGTCCCCGGCGGGTACGGTAGGTGAACAAGGATGTCGCTGCAGCTGGCCTGGTAGGAGTACCTGTAATCTGTACCGGCGCTGCGGGGAACGGTCGGTTGAGAGCTTGAGACGTTGAAATTTGCAAGGCTGCTGCTGTAGGCTCGCTGCCCTGCAGTATGGGGTTGTTGTTCGGACCCATCCACGCACGCCAGCGTTGGCTCACCCAACGGGCGCGGCCGAGGACATACGTTCGATTGCTGATGCGTCCCTACCTACTTATTTTTCGGATGCGATCGGTTATTTTCGATGAGATCGGTTACAGACTTGAGGGGCAGGAGGACAGCCGCCTGCCACCAACCAACCAACCACCCAGGGCAACCGGCACGACGCACATGCACGCAGCCACGCACGTCTACAGCCCCAGCAGCCATCACACCATCCTGCATACCAAGGAATATCCGCACTGATGCTTACGGTAGTGCCGTACCGTGTGAGTGCACTGGTGACAGCAACGACGGGCTGCAAGTGCGCCCTGCTGCCTCAGTTCCTCAGACGCTCCGCTTAGCTAGAGTGTGAGGGGGACCACACTCATCCAAATGCCCCCGTGTCGTAAGGCAACACTAGCGGCACCAGCGTGCACACGGGCCAGCACGGCAGGCTCACGCTGAGGCTTGCACGTGGGCAGTATGCCGGGGTCGCACGGGGGAGCTTCCCTCGCATGCCCTGCGTGCTTCGAACCTCCTCCACCCTCCTTCACCCATCATCTCCTCAACGGCCAATTGTTGGTACCGCATCCTGACCCTAGTAACGGGCAAGGAACGCCTGCCTCGCAAGACCCGTGCCGCACTGCTCCAGCACCAGCCCGGCGCCGTTCCTGGTGCTGCCACTCTCCACGCTAACACACACGCCCTGCGCGTGCCGCGGACGCAGTGTGAAGGCTCCGTTCGCGCCGCTGGTGGGGTACGCTGTGAACTCGTGCTGCAAGGCCCCGGTGCAGGGCGACAGCGTGAGGCGGGTGCCGGGGGCGCTGCCGCCGCTCTTGGCGCCCACGCACAGGCCGCCAGTCGCCTTCAGACTCCAGTAGCCGCCACCTGCGGGTAACGCACAAGTGACATAGTGTCAGCAGTACCAGTACCTGGCCAACGCAGGGGGAACGGTGCGTACGGATGCCGGCGCCACAGGGCTTTTACAGGATGTGCCATTCATGCGGCACCGTGCGGTGTGGCCGTAAGGCCGGCAGGTTCTGAGCCCGCCACATGGCTGCCTACACGCGCACAAAACACGGCCCTGCGGTCTGGCCTTCGGGGCATGCTTCGGCACTCAATGTGAGGACACCGGCCTAAAACCTCCGGGACGCACCACGCGCAGACAAACACGGCCTCTCTCACCTCGGTGCTGCAGGGTCCACAGCTGCGAGCCTCGCCCGTTGCAGCGCCACTGCTGCAGCTCCGCGCCCCTACGCTGCCTGTTGGCAGGGATATCCACGCAGCCGGACTGCGTGGGGGCAGGCAAGGACATGCGGTCAGCACAGTCGGTCCGGAAATAGATCTACGAGCAACCATAACTGAAGCTCTGCAGGTAGCAGCCCCACAGGCGAAACGAGGAGATGGTGGGCGCACAGCAAGGAACCAAGCTCGTTGCAACCCCCTGCCACTGACTACCAGGTTAGGCCGCACACCGTTGCAAGTCAAAAACGCACGCAGGGGCGTCACCTTGTCGGTTGCCGTGCCAATCCGCACTTGGGCAAGTGGGGCGGTGGCGTTACTCAGGGTGCCTAGCGACAAGGCGCGGCGTGGCGCACAGTTAGTGGGCTCCGTACATGTGCGAGGCCACACTTAATCTCCATCTATTCTGGAGCAATACATGGATACGACACTGCTTTGCGAAAGCGCGGCCGGAGCGGAAGCCGAGGGGCGCTGAAGGCCATCCACTGACAGCGCTTCAGGCGGGCCTTTGAACTGCCGTACCAGCGTACCTGCATCCTGCTTTTCCCAATTCCCCAGTACTGCCCCATCGGTCATGCATACCTGCTATGTCGAGTGGTGGGGCCGGCTTCCAGTAAGCGCAGGAGCCATTCGTTTTGACGTAGAACGTGAAGTTGTGCTTCAGCCAGCCCTGGCTGTTCCACCCTTGGCACCAGGGGTTGGCGCTGCACGCAGCAGCCACGCCACCAATGGTGCTGTTGGCTGCGACACGGCGGATGTCGTTAGCGGTGCCGCCATCAATGTCAGCGTCCGTGAACGTCATGTAGAGCGGGAACTCGGGACAAATGGTGCTTGTTGGGGCAGGGGCCATGGGCGGCCGGGGGGAAGGGGGCACGGGCGGTGGCCGTGGCGAGGGGGGCGGCGGGGAGGGCGGACGGGGCGGCGGAGAGGGCGGGCGGAGGGACGGGGGCCGCGGCTGCTGTGCGGCTGTCGGGAGCAGGCAGCTGCAGCGCTGTTCGGTGGCGACGCACACCTCCACGCGTGCAGTGTGGGCGGCAAGGTCGACCGTCCGCTCGTCAAAGCGCACACACAGGTAGGCTGGTGAGCCGTCAGCACCTGCACACCGGGGAAGGGGGCATTTCCGACGAGGAGCATGCTGTGTGAGGTCACAGTCAGCTCTATCTGGGGTCTCCATCGCTCCTGGCCAGCTCAGCCCAGCCGAAGCTCCTACAGCGTGGGGCAGCGGCTACAGGCCGAAACCCTGCCAGGACGCCAACCCGTCCCAGCCAAACCGGGTGACACTGCAGATAGAGCACCGCCCTGTCCCGAAGCTGCACCTGTGGCGCCATGGTGAGGCATCCATGCATTGCTGCACAGACGTTCATGCCCGCAGGACGTTCAGGCTGCCACGTTACTGATGCCGCAGCAGCGTTGATGCACCCCACAAGCTGCCCTATCGCAGCAGGCTCCGCTCGGCGATGCATGGATGCCGCATGCTGGCGAGCGCCGAATCCGCTGGCTTTATCTGCACCAACCGCTCCAACAATGCCCCGGCGTCCACGCCCCACAGCACACTTCTCCGGTTGTGAGTACAAATCCGACCATGGAGGGTCAGCAACCGAGGTCGAAAGGATGGAACAAATGCGGCGCATATTCGCATCGCTTTGTCGCTTTCACGCTCCAGAGGCTGTCAGCTGCCCAGAAAGAATTTGGTGTTGACGACCGCGGCGGCACCGCCCGGCCTGCGGTGCGCCGTCCGTCACGGTGTCGTCCTGTCACGTATCGCACGGAGCAACCTGCCTGCCCGCGCATGCGTCAGCCTGCCAGTAAGCCGCAGGCAGCGCGCAGCGGCTTAGCACCACATTGCCAAATGTACGGGTGTCCGACACCATGCTACACTGCACAGAGGGCAGCCGAGCAGCGTGCGATCGTCAACACCGCAGCCTTGCATGTTCCGCTCAACCAGCAAGCACGTGTTCGCAAGGACCCCTGTTGCGTACAGTACGTACTACGATGGTAGAGGTTGAGCATGTAGTAGCGGCTCAGCATGACCGTGTACAGGTCGGTGAGAATATGGCACGCAGAGCCCCGCGCGCCTGCCAAGGGTGTGCTCATGCGGCGAGATACCAGCTCACGTGCGTGGCTCCGCCCACTCCGTGTCGTACACGTCGTACAGTGTGAAATCCAGGTCTGGGCTCACGTCCACCCAGCCCAGCTGCCAGCCTGCGGTACGCACCCAGTGCGTAGCAACGACTAACGTCCTGCTTTTTATTAAACATGTGGCTTGTGGGGCTACACAACATATGATCGAGCGCCAGGACCCATTCCAGTAGCGTCTGGGCACCTTGGTATGTACGAAGGGCACTCTTTGGCACAGCGCATAGCCGTTCCGACCCCTAGTTTGCCCCGAGCACAGCAAGCGGGGCATTCAATGGCGTCCTACCCAAACGCGTGCAAGCGCCTGCATGGCTAGGGCGAGTCAGCAGCTAGCGAGTTACGTACCTTGCGGGCCGTTGTAGCAAGTGGCAGCACCCTACGCATGGAAGCACAAGGGTTTTAGGGTTTGGTACGGCAACGCAGCAGGTGTGGGCACCAGTACACAGCCAGATAGACCGATTTGCACAGTCATGTACGGCACGGTATGTTGTGCGTAAACGCGCCCATTCGCGGCACGTGGCATGCCAGCATACAAACCGGCATTGTCGTACAGCCACCTGTGCACTCACGCGCAGCCCGCTGGTGGTGTCTTCGGCCCCGGTGCTGTCCTTGGGTGTGCGGCCGTCCTTCAGACCCGCGTTGAGGCCCAGGGCGCGGATGGCGGCCTGGATGAGGCACATGGCATGGGATGCGGGGCACATGACATGGGGCATCTTTCACTGCCACGTCAAACAATGCCACTGGATGGCGGCCTGTGGGTGCTTGGTGCGAAACCCCACACGTAACACAGAAGGAGCACCCTCTGGGGACAGAGCCTGGCGGGAAAGCGGCGGCCCCTGCATTAATCCGCAAGCATGTCCCTTACGTGTGGCAGTCAACCACGTCGGCGATCCAGTGTACTCCGCTCACCTGAACCAGGGTTTGCTCCGGCATGCCAGCATCAGACCGAGAGTCCAACAAAAGGGAACTCCTGCATGGCGGGCAATGCAGTGTATGGCCTTGCCGCCATGAAAGTATGTACAGTACACTAACACAGTTCGGGCGACAGGCACAGCCCAGCCTACGCTACAACAAACCACGGCCTCCTGCCTCAACTGCTGCTTTGCACTGTGGGCGGTGTGGGCATACATGGGCGATCTGCTAGATCCATTCTTTACTGATCATCGGCGACCTGCTGGCCCGCCCCACAAAAAGGCACATGTGTGCACCAATGTGCATGGTGCAAACATCTGTCGCGGTGGCGGCATGTTCGACTGGCGCAAACGCACAACGTCCGCCTCTTGCCTATTACCACACACACTGCGCACTCACCTGCAGCCGCCACCCGTCTTCAAGGCGGCACCACACGTGTCTGCCTCCAGGGCCGGCCGAAGAAGGTCCGACGCGTGGAGGCCGCGTTGCCGCGCCGGCAGCCGCTGTACTGTGGCGGGCGCGCCGGGGCACACGGCACGTGCCGCATCCAGCAGCTGCTCCGGCAGGGCCCGCAGCACCAGGCCGCTGCCACCCTGCGTGTGTTTTATGCCGACCGATGTTGATCCTGTGTTTTATTCAATTTCACACGAGCTTGGCCACGAGCTTGGCCATGGCACTGTTGCGTTGTAGCCAAGGGGCCGAAGGCACGAGGCCTTGTCCCCTGGAGCCCTGCCAGTGCTCACACAGCGGCTTGCATCGCATGGTCGTGTGCGCACACGGGTCCATGGGCCTGGCAGTAGATGGCGGACTGCTAGATCTAATTGGTACACATTGCGGGGAACAGCGGCCCTGCAAGCAAGTGCGCACACACCTGTCGCAGTGCGTCCATCTGCTCCGCCAGCGCCTTCACCACCTGGTAGGCGCACAGCGTCCACTGCTCGAGGCTGGACAGGTGGTGCACACGGCTGGCGGCGGCCACGGTCTCACTGCTGGCGATGACGACCGTGTCAAGGTCCACGCTGCTGAGAAGCGCCTGCCAGGTGGGGGTTAGGGCGTAGGGGTGCGATAGGCGTGCGTGCCAACTGCTACCGCAGCATACCAGTCACACATGCAAGTGCACACGTTGGCGCAAATGCACGTGCTTCGTGTCGGCGGGCGACTGGTGCCATGCCATGGTAGGATTTCGGAGTGCCAATGCGTGGCTGTGGTTGCCTTGCTGGTCACGCACACCGCATGCGCACCCGTTCGCTGCCGCCAAAGAGCGAGTCCCGGTCAGCCGCCGCCAGGCGCACGCGCCCAAAGGAGCAGCTCCGCAGGAAGTCGTCCATGCTGCCAGGACCCAACAGCGCGTCCACAACCTGCGTGCATGCGGTCGTACATGTTTTCGCGTACCGCGGGCTGGCAGCAGATGGTGCCTGGCTTGGATTGGTTGGTTAGTTGCGGGGGAGCCCTTCCAGTCCACACCCACCACCCCGAGAGGGCGACGAGAAAGCCCCCCCAAAGCCAAAACAGCCCGCCTGGCATGGAAGAGGCGGCTGGCAGGTCTGCAGTATGACGCACGCTGCTGCACCACGCACGCATGCACCCCCGGACCCCCACCCCGCCCACCTGCTCCCCTGTGATCCCCGGTTCGAGCCGCTCCCCCGCCACGGTGTTGATGTCTACAGGCACCACCGCCGCACGCAGCGACAGCACGGACTCGCCCGCGGGGGGCAGCAGCAGCGGCACTCGGTAAGCGCCGGCGCCACAGACCCCGGACTGCAGTCTCACGCATGCGGCGGGCATGGGCGGGGGCATGGGCAGGGGCGGTCCTTCAGCGCCTTATTTCTGTTGGCATGGCGTCAGCCACGTGTTGCGTTGTTGATGTGCCATGGCAGCACCGAATGTCGTATGTGCTGTAGTATTCCAGCGCATCGAGCAGTGACGGAGAGAGCAGCTGCCGTATGGCGGCTGCACTGCGACTTCGGGTACGGCACGTGGCACTGGGACATAGGGTAGGAGAGGTGGCACTGGGATATAAAGTAGGAGAGGCGGCCCGACTGCCTGGAAACGCAAACGGCCATGTGGCAGCCCTCCTATCTCACTCCGTCCGCGGCTTACCGTGCTGTACCGAGATACAATGCCGCCCTTGTCCACCTGCAGCACCGCCAGCACAGAGCCGTCGCCCCACTCCTCGGCTGCCACCGTGCCCCGGACCTCCACCCCGTTGTCGAACGTGCACAGCAGCAACCTGTCATTCCTCTCCAGCCCCATCGCAGACACGTCCAGCAGGATAAGGCGGTAGGGCCCCGTGTAGTTGCTGATGGTGGTGTTGGTGCCGCAGGGTATGCCAAGGGTGATGTTGGTGTAGATGACGAGCAGGGGCTGGTCGCCCCACGGGCCGGACGTTATGGACTCAACGATTAGCTTTGTGCCTGGTGAAGGGAGCACAGGGGGTATAGTTTGTGCAGAAGGGCATGCCTTACCAATAGGTTCGGCACCCCAGCCCCGTTGACCCCACAACCTTGAGCAAACACGTGGCATCCTACTTCTCACTTAGACAGCCCCAATGGCAAGACCGGGCCCACACGTGAGGTTTCATTACTCACCCACAAGGCACAGGGTAAGCCTTGCTGACGGCGGGGCGTACGGGGCGGCTGCTGGAGTGGACGGCTGCCAGTCAGGTGGCGCAGAGCCAAGCTCCCCACCAGGCGGCGAAGGCTCAACCTCCTGCAGATCATCAGCAGGCGGCGGGGACCACTGCTG
Organism: Chlamydomonas sp. KOR1; assembly: GCA_036984285.1. Classification (NCBI taxonomy): domain Eukaryota; kingdom Viridiplantae; phylum Chlorophyta; class Chlorophyceae; order Chlamydomonadales; family Chlamydomonadaceae; genus Chlamydomonas; species Chlamydomonas sp. KOR1. Next base: position 167,533 of record BQMZ01000347.1, read on the forward strand.
GCCACCATCAGCAGCGGCAGCAGGGGGCGGACCGCCACCATCCTGCTGCAGCAGGACGCGACCCGTCATCAGCTCCTGGGCGTGGGCTCCAGACCGTGTCAGCGCTGACATGCCTGCAGGGGGTGCGGGAAAGGGAAGAGTTGGAGTGCATGATGACGTGGTCCTGCAGTTGGGTAAGCCCGCGCAGGGGTGGTCTGGAAACCCACTGCCAGCGGGGATGAGCAGCTGAGCACCGTGCTCCGTAAGGTTCGGTGGCACCATGCTTGGTGGGTCACCGACTCCGTGGGTCACCGCTTGGCGGCGGGAGACAGGGTATCCCATCGCGTTCCACGTTCTACAAGACGCGGTTGTCTGAAAACACAATGCGCTGCTGTCCTGCTACTTCATCACAGCAAACAGGCAGTTTGCCACGTGGCTTAAGCCGCACTGCGCAACACGCAACGCACGGTTTGTACCTACCGGTCAGCAAAGTCAGAAGCCAGCATACCTCCGCAAGGCTGTGCGCCCCCCTGTCGGCCATACGTGCCTTGGCAGGGCTCAGGAACTCCCACAGGAACGAAGCGGGGATGTGCGCGGGCGGGCAGGTGCTGCTGCCTTTGAGCTTGCCAGCGGGCACTGTCTGCGATGCACGTAGTACAGCGTAAACGCTGGCCGCTCAAAAGACGCTTGCCGCTCAATTAAAGCGCCTACTGACGCCCTGCAAGCGCATGAGGCAAGCCGAGCGACGCGCCGGTGAGAGAGGTTTTGGTTAGTCCGGCTGAAACCGTCGTCTCATCAGCAAGACAGCATAACAAGCAAAGTTGGTTGCGTCAGGGACATTAATTTGGCCGCAACGGACTCAGGTAGCATGCGCGTCCCCCTGGCTTGCCTCGAGGTGATCGACACGTCCGAGCGCACCAGCCGCGGCCGTCGACTGCACATAGCGGGGTTGAGGAACAAACAGCACGGTGGGTGAGGTTGGGCGGGAGGCGGTGACAGTAACCCGCTAGGAACAAGACCAAAGGCCGCTAGACATTGAAACTTAAGTCAATACCAAGCTAATAATGTGATGCTATCTACGTGAGCGCCCATGGATCAAGAAGGTGAGCCGAGCCTGCCCACCTTGACACGTGGACAGGTGTCAGTGGGTGTGTGCGTCAGGCCAGACCTCCAAGCAACGGCCAGGAGGACCCCAGCGCCCACCGCCCAGGAAAAGAAAACCAGGATCCACACCCACCACCACCGCGTAAACTCAGCGAGGTACGGTGCACCAGCTCTGCTTGCTTCGTGCTAGCTGCTCCGCGACACGACAATCACCCACCTGCAGCGTGTGCTGAGCGCCCTCAATGCCACCCCCCATCAATGCCATAGCCTCGGCTGCACGGAGCTAGCGGTTGCTTGGTAGGCCCACGACGGCTTGCGGAACAGGCGTCACGTGGCGTCTAGTAGGTAGGTCCCCGCTGCCGCTGCAATGCGCCGAGCCCTCAGTTTCCACTCATGGTGCGCCACCCTCCCTGTAGCTGCTCAAGCACGCCAGGTGAGGAATGATTGCGGCCTGCATGACAAACATCGACATCAGGCCGGGGGCATGAAGTGGTCAAGGATGCCTTCAGCCTGAGGGCGAAGCAGTGCAGATGTACGCCGGCAAAGGTGGGCAACGGTCGTGCCTGCGCCAGTTCGGGGGGTTTGTTCGGGGCTTGCCCGCCGGTTGGCAGTAGCATGTGGCATACTGCTGGCTGTTTGCGGTTCGGACGCCTGGGACAGCTGTGGCGCCTGTCCACGAGCGCAATGTTTGTTTGCCCTGCTTGCTGCCCTGGCGTGCTCCTGTGGCAGGCCCCTCGTGCTGCTGTGTGCGCATGCCTCTCGGTAGGCGAAGCCTGCTCCTGTGTGCTGGCTGGGGGCGGCAGTGTGCCTCCGGTGATTTGAGCCCCAGTGTGAGGCATGAACGCCGTCCCATGCTACCCAGGCCCCCCGGCTTGTGCCGAAGGCCCAGGCGGCCGTTGCTGCGCCTTGGAGCACCGGATCCCACCTGCTCATGGGCACAGGATCCCAGCCCTTGCCAGGAGGCAACGCAGCTTGCCCAGAGCGCGCCGCTTGAAGGCAGTGGTGCAGGTAGTTCGCCGGTCAGCCATAGGAATGTGCCTCGTTCCTTTCTATCTGTGCCGCGATGTCGGTGCTTCCCGAACCGGCAACACAAGTGTATTGGTGCCCAAGCAAACCAACAGTTCCGTCGCCAAGGGTCATTATTGTAACAGTCTTTAGTTTGTCTCCAAGTCTTGTTGCAAGCGTCACTCAGGCAGCTGTCATCAGCTGTCGTCCCGAGAGCTTCTTACAAACTAATGGCATCACAGCAAGGAACGACCGGTAAAGCGATAGAAGCCGTAGACATCATCGCTTATGGCAATACGATGCGGTTCTTTGGTGTCTACGGAGCGGGGCTACCAGGGGAGCTCCCCCCAAGGGCTTCCCTAGGGCCCACCGGCTTTGCTTTACGGCACTCGGCTTGTCGGCTGCCACTGTAGTGCTCAGGCGTTGGAATGATGGGCACTAACCTTGACAGCAGCCTTCATCGGGAGGGCCTGGGAGGGCCTGCTGTGCGCTCTTACGGAGAGCACCTGACTGTCCCCAAGGGCGTGCCCAAGGGCCCTTGCTAGGGGCCAGGGCTGCACATACCGTACCACTCCCATTTCAAGGCATTTTGTGTTACATTCCAGGTGGTGTGGCCACACGCCACACTCCCAGGTCCGCCTGTTCACCATCATGTGGTAGTTGCGGGGGAGATAAATTCATACATACATTGCGTAATAGCAGCGTAAGGCAGCCAGAAGTTTTACACGCGGGTGCTATGCAGTCCTAACCAGGCTGCAACCAGGACTGGTTGTCCCGTGGTCCTAACCGTTGCAACAAAGCTTTCCGTACGCCCATTGATCAGGTCGGGTCACACCAGGTGTAGCGACAGCCTGACACATGAATACCGGTAGAGACTACTTTGCCCCGTCCATGACACTGAGCCAAAGTCCATTCACAAGCCAGTGAGACGAGGGGAAGTCCTCTAGTCATAAAGAGTGGCCTAAGTTGCAACCAACACACAGAGTCTAATGTACATACGTGCACAGCGCTGTCTCGGGCCCGCACAGTTGTGGTCGCACACTCTAATGGAAGGCTGTGCACGGTCAAGGCAGCAGGGCAGCCGACACGCCCGAGCTGGTCCAGGCTGGTCCGAGTGTCATGCAAAAGCGCCACGATGGGCGGAGAGGTACACGTAATGACAAGTTATCTGCGAGACTGCGACAGGGTGGAACCCACGCAATGCTGCATCCCCTCCACGCCTCGTCATCAAGGATCACAGCAGCTTAAGTTGATGAGTGCGGCGGATGTCTTGAATCATGGCGATACGTCCTGTACCAAAGGCAGCGAACCTCCACGTCCGCACATGTATGTGGTCACGCGTAACCCAACATATACCATTCTTGATGCATGTATAGAACGAGTGAAGGGCAGCATGCCTGGCAAAACGGGTCCGTAGTATTGAGGCCGCCCCTACGAACACCACTTGAGCCAGGGCAGGTGCACGACACCTCCCCTGGCCCACTGTAACACCAATTCACACGCCTTCGGTCCCTGCCCTGCTCAAACCCGGTACAAACGCCGCATAACAGGGCACTGATACGGGCCCATCACGTAGACACACAACGTATACACGCGTACGACATGCATAAACTCTTCGTAGACCGCCGGGTGACGAGCTGCTAATCCGTTGCATGGAACCAGAGCGCCGCTCTATTGCAGGCGCGCGAACAAGCCCAGCGCCAGTGCGGCCAGGGCGCTGGTGGCCAGCAGGCACAGGGAGGGCAGGGCGGAGGAGGCGGCGCCGGGGGAGGGCGGGGAGGGCGGCGCGTGCGAGGGCGGGCTGGGCGGGGGCATGGAGGGCAGCAGCACCGCGTCCAGCACCAGCATGGAGGCCCTGTGGCGCAGCAGCACGAGCGTTGGACATTACCACATTAGGCTTCCAGCGGAAGGTCAACATGGGGACACCGTCGGTGGGACACATGGCCAATAAAGACGTTGCGCATCGCGGGCGTAGCCAGTGACGCAGTCGACAGCACAAGGATGCGGTAAGGGTACGTGTGGGTTAGGGCGTGCACGTGCGGCCATCGCATGCGCGCCGTTGGCACAGCGCAGCAAGTCAGCAATGCAGGGGCGCACTGGTTGCCAGAAATAGCAGCAATCGGGCGCGGCGCGGGGCGGGGCGCGGGGATGAACCAGCACTACTTACGTCCCGCTGATCCAGTTCTCGTCGCCTACAATTTGCGCGCCGCTGCCGTTGTTGCCGGGCCCGCGGACGCGCGTGTCGTAGCCGTATGTTGCAGCGCGGGTCATTGTCATCTTCACGATCTGGCCGCTGCAGGCACAGCCGCACACAGGCAGGGGGACGTGAGCCTCTGTCGCGTGCAGGGAGCGGTTGGCTGCCACACCGGCATGCGGGGTATGGTAGGAAGTCAAGTAGCGGAGCCGTGCTCACATGGACCGCGAAACCGGTACACGACGTTGCATGACGACAATACGGTAGTTCGTTGCATGAGCGCATGACCTGCAGCGCTACGCAGCAGGCGGTGGGCGTGTACCGGATGCAAGGCCCGGTAGCCCTAGCCGGGCATTGACTGCAGTCTCTGCCAACTTACTTGAGGCTGGTAAATGTGCCAAATGGGGGCGTGGAACTGGGCGCAGGACTGGTTGCTGGGCTGGGCGTAGGACTGGGCGTAGAGCTGGGCCTCGTGCTTGGTATGAGACCCTCGTCGATGTCCTCGGTGTTCAACACTGTACCCGGCACCAAGTGGGTCTGTGGGGAGCACGTAGAGAGCATACATGCACAGCAAGAAGGGGTTGCTTTTCCACCTAGCCCTCATTTTCATGTTCCTACCGGGCCCCCTGCAGTTTGAACGTGCAACAAGCAAATGCCGCCCTCCTCCTAGTATGAACGTGCACTACCTCTTGGCCCCACCTGCAGGATAGGCCTCAGCACGGAAGCACTGGGCAGCGCGCTGAGTCCCAGGGCCAGCAGCAGCTGAGCAAAGGCACTGCACCAGTGGGCCGGGGCAGGGACACAACAGGACAAAACAGAGTTGAGCAGCACGAGGAAAGCACCGACTCTGCAAGATCCAGCCCACTGTACCAGCAGTACGCACTTGACATGCAAGAATGGAATCAGTGCACCAGCGCAGCAGTACCTGTTGGGCCACGCCGTTTGAAATGTGGTGAAACACGTGCAACAAAGCTCTGATGGCAGCGTTACCGGCGGGCAGGGGTACGCTCTGGAAGGGGCGGCGGCGTTTGCACTGGAGCTAGCAATTGTGGCACAGGCATCGGCTAGGACACTAGGCAACTTGAGGGCTACTGTTCAGACAGTCTTGGAGGCTCACTCGTTGTTCGGCGCCAGGAGGGTGCCGGTGAAGGGCACGGCGCCCGACGCAATGGCGGCGAGGGTGGTGTCGGTGGCGACGGCGGCAGCCAGGATGCTGAGCTGCGGGTTGCTGGCCAGCGCGGCGGCCAAGGTGGGGTAGCCGGGCACTATGGCGGCGTCGACCAGGTGCATCACGGCCCTGGGGTCGGGTGGTAGTGGGAGAACAGGGCTGAACAGGGGTTTGGTTTGTTGCGGAATTATTGCAGTGTTGATGTGGTGAGGCGAGTGCAGCAGTGTCGTGCAATTGCAATATGATACTAAAAGCATATGATAGGACAGGAGGTGAGGTAAGGCGTACTGCAAGGGCTCACGCACTGCGTTGCCCACCCCACCCATGCGTGCGCCTAAGTATCAACGCTAGGCCACACCCTCATCCCCGCCTTGCCTGTTGTGGCCAAAGCCAATGGGGATGTCAGCAACCTGCGAGGCAGAGGCAAGGCATCGGCAACTTAGCTTTCCAGGTGTGCAGCAGCTGCACATGTTAGCAGCATGCGCAACCCCGTGGCGCTGTTTGGAGGCGACGGCGGTGGTGCTGCAAGCAGCTGCAGTGGGTTCTTTGCAAGCCAGGCCGCACGCCGTGCCACAAGCAAAGGTGCACCTCTACCCCACGGTTTGCATGCCACGCACCGTTATGGAGGCGTTGACGGTGGCAGTCTGGAAGACCACGCTGCCGTTCTGGCGCACAGCCGTGACGTTGTGCGGGCCGCTGCGCAGCTGGGTGGGGCTGTCGGTGAAGTTGGCCGCCAGCAGCACGCGGTCTTGGGAGTACGCATCCATTGGCGCGACATCGAGGTACGACAGCACGTCCGCCAGCCTGACGCGGTCCGCCAGCAGCTGGTCGGTGGTCATCTTGAGGGCGGTCAGCGTGCGGTTGAACGCGGCGTCTGCATGGTGGGTAGGCGGGTAGGGGTTGCCACGACAACATGTTTGCACTGACGCAGGCTCGCGCAGGCGTTGAGCAGGGTGGATTACGTACGATAGTGCAAAGCAGCTCCCGGACTCCAAGGACGATGTACGGACGTTGAAGACAGGACGGAGGTTGACATGCCTCATGCGTGTGACTCACTGGTTGGGGCCAAGACGGTGCCACCGTAGCTTGTGGAGTTCCACAGCCGATCGACCTTGGCGGCTCTCAGGACGGCAGCCAGGGTGGAGAGGTCAGGGTTGCTCTCCACAGCCTGGGCAGGAGAGGCAGCGGGTACCAGAACCGGTGTTGAACCCCAAAGGGCCTCTCGGAGCCTTGTGCGTGTTTGCACATAGTGGACTTCCTCAGTTCCGAGCAAATGGCGAACCTCCGTGTACATGCATACCAGCCTGCATAGGCTGCTCGCACTGAAAAGGCGGTTACCCTCCAGGCCCCTACCTGCAGCCGGGTGACGTAGCAGGGCAGCAGGACGGCATCCAGCACGTGGACGAAGTCGGAGCCAGCGGGCAGGTCCGTGGTGGTGACGTTGGCGGTGGTGCTGCGGGCGGCCACGCTGACGGCGGTCCCCGTGCGGCGGACGATCAGGTTGCCGGGTGCGGCACCACTGGGGGAAGGAAGCAAAAGAGACACCAGCACGACCAAGTCAGTAGAGCTGCCCAGGGCACTAGCTGGCTCAACCTTGCACTGGCACCTCAGCGAGCACTGCAATAATTGTGTGCCATGCCGTAATGCAGTTTCTCGCTTGTAAGGGCGGCAACGCAGTGTTACTGCAGAAGCGAAGGGCAGCAGTAGAACAGTTGCAAAGGAGGGGCCGCAGTACTGCTCACGCCTGGGTGGTGAGGGCAGTGGCGGCCTCGGGTATGCTGGCGGCGTTGTAGGCGCCCGGCAGCACGTGGTACAGCAGCAGGGCCTGCAGGTTGGCCCGTTGGAGCTGAAACTGGAGGATTTGCTCCACCGTCCCATACCACTGCAGTGCCGCAAACGCAGCAGCGAAGGCCTGGCGCGCGGGGGCATGGGGAGGAAAGGACGTGGTGGGCAGGAGTGACGGTAGTTGTATATGGCTAGGCAGGGTTCCCGTGTTTCAGGGTGTGACCGACGCGCCGGTTGATGTGCAGCAGCAAGCCAAGAAAGTGATCGCTGGTGGGTGCGAAATGGGGGACCATGGAGGCGTGCGTGCGGGCAAGGAAGCGCTTGTGAGGCGTGACCGCGTGCCGCGTTCAGCACCCACATCGTTCGTGGGTGCGAAGATGGTCCAGGCCAGGGAGGTGTTGGACAGGGTGCCGTTGAGGCCGGCGGTGTCGATGGCGGCCTTGAGGGTGGTCAGGTTGGCGTTGGCGCTGATGGCATCGTAGAAGCTCTGGGGCTGAGCCTGGACTTGGCATGGGGTGCTGAGGAGCACGCCTGCTGCCGTGCAGCGTGCGAGATAGAAGTGAGGGCAGAGGTATGGAGGTCACCTAGCAGTCGGAGGGTAAGTAGCTAATGCCAGTATTTCAAAACTTGCGAGTGTTTCAATCTGGGTGCCAGGCAGCCAGACACGCACACGACGCGCAGACGACACACTTTCGCGCCCGTTCAGCAACCCCTCGTCTGCCAGCACTAGCCCCAATAGTAGAAGTATACATATGCTAGCTTGCTAGCATTCTCGTTCAATGTGCACGGTATCATTCTTTTCCCAGCTACAGAAGGTTCGCGGGAGGCAGGACGATGGCCAGGCCTGTCTGACAACCGCAACGAGAGATGGCCTTTCAGATACACTGCACAAGCCCACACAGGAGGATATAGTGACATGGCCAACGCAGGACTGGAGCTAACTTGCCTGCCAATGCTAGGACGACCGCTGCTGCGCCAAGCGCCCTATGACAGGCGAAACGCCGCTTCCCCACGGATGCTGTCATCTCACTTGATTATACTATCAAAGTATAAACGTAGTCAATTATGTATAGTTCTTATAACTGGGTGTGGTGCACTGAGAGTTACATAAAAAGAGTGCCCGAGTCAAACTAACGGTCGTCGTCAACGGCCTTGAGCGATTTGACGCCTCCCGGGCTTCCAAACTCCTCCGTCCACGTAGATATGCAATTGTTGTTGAGCGCATGTCATGGAGGACCTCTCTGAACGTGGTAGACCCCAGCGCCCAGCCTATGACAAGTGACCAGCAGCAGCAACACACCCGCACGTGTATTGCTAGCCTATGCGCAGTGCCCGCTGCCTGGAGGCGCCTGGGACGCAGCTGGCCTGATGTGTCTTAGCTGCTGTCAACTACCCGCTGCTCGCACAGCCCAACCCACCTGGCTGACAAGCACAATGTGCTGCTTCGTGCGCGGGTGGGTAAAGCCCGAGATGACCACCTCCCGCCATCGCTCCATGGGTGTGCCGCCATCCTCGCCGTCAGTCCCGCTCTCACTCTCGCCGCTACCGCCACCACCACCCTCCACCGCCACCGGCCTCACACGGCACCTCATGTGCCCTCCGACGCCGCCCATGCTCCGTCACCGGCAAGAAGCGAACCCTGGCCCCAGCGCACGAGCCGGCCTTGCGCGCATCTGAAGCAGGTAAGAGCAGTAATTTCAACCAAGATTATCACCGGCTGCTGGCGTCAGGGGACTGTCGACCGTCCTCACGCGTCCTGCCGCTGTTACAGCGGCAGCATGTGGCCCTTCCGACCACTCCAGCACCCCCATTCCTACACTAGCTTCCGCCCTGGGACAAACCCGCTTTCTGCCTCCAGAGGTGCGCCCAGGTATGCCGCACTAAGTGCATGCAGCGGCGTTTCCGGCGTGTGCGTGGGGTCGTCGATGCTACTCCTCCAACCCGCAAATACCTAGGCGCATGCTTCAAACACCATTCCCATGACACGCCTGTCGCCCACCTGCTGGCTGCTGTGTCTGACGCCACTGCCTGCCACCCTTGCCGTCGCCGCCTCAGTGCAGGTAGTTTGCCAGTGGTTGCACGGAGCTTGCCATTGTGACGACTTCTGCCCGGGCATCGCGCACAGGGTTCGAGGCAGCTCCTTGCTGCGCGCTGCTGCAGCTGCCACGCGTCCGCCTCCATCCAGCGGGCTCCCGGGGACGGGCTCCCGCTGGCCTCACCCGCCTCCAGTGGCGGCGGGCATGTCTTCTTCTTCTGTGGAAATGTGGTGCAAGGAGCCATGGACGGTCATCTTGTACGCTGCCGCCCGCCGGCTAGCCCGCTGCTGAAAGGTGGTGGAATCTCAGACGGGCGGGCGTTCACAAGTCCTGGCGGATCCCGGGCTTCCGCGTTCCGCCCCCATGCTGCCAGCCGGTGCGTGCTGCCCTCATGCTTGGGTGCAGCCATGGCCCAGTGGGAAGGGCACAACAGGGCGCAAGGCCGCAGAAGTTGCTCCCGTACGCCAACACTGCAAGTGGGCAGCAAATACATGCGTTGCGATGAGAGCAAATCATGCGTTCAAGAGCCAAAATGAAGTCACCTGGCCTTGCAATGAACCAAGCGGCAGCGGCCTGACCTGCACCGCCACAGCTCCTGCTATGCCCCCAGCTCCTGCGGTAACCAAGCGTGCTGCGTATGTAAACATGGAGTTCGCTTGTGTATATCCACAAGCAAAATTGCTGCTCCTGCTTCGATAGCAATCCGTGCTGTCGCATTGGCACGCACCGTGGCTTGCTCTGTACTTGGCTGCCACCAGGGCGCACCTAGGTGCAACCTAAGCTCCCCCACTGGTCCATGCTGGCCCAACGCAACATATGCCCTGACGACTCACACTGAGCATAAATGTACCCGGGCACGTTTGACTCCTCTCTTGCATGCAGGATACATCGCCAGATACATCGCGTGACTCTCGACTCTCGCCGCTGTTGGCTTTGCGCACGCGCTCCATGATTTCGGTGATTCACCCATGTGCTACAAACTGAAGAAGAAACACGTACATAAACAGCTTCTGGTTTGCGTTTGCGCGCCGAAATTTGCGTCGAAACTTTGCACGAAAGTTGTTCTGACAGACGGCGAAACAGTCCTCTCCTACACTATGAACAGACGATGCACATGGGCTGTGCAGAAGTTATTTTGGGTGGCGTGGTCTGGACCCATGCGCCGTTGCCTGCATTTGTAAAAGGCCTGGGCCAGACCACTGCGTGGCCCCTACTGCCTGCGCCATGCCACTCCTGATTCTGTTCAACGCACGCCCCCAATCGATGTGTCTGCAAGTTTCTAGGTACTTGAAAACCTGACTGGAGTGGCGCATTTAGCACACGTGACACCAGGGGTGGTAACGGCACCTGTAACAGCACGACATCGCCCGAGGAGGCACGAGGATGCAGGAGGCATCCTTGGCTCCCTGCACCTCATGGCCCAGCCAGACCCCCTCTGAACCCAGCTTTGTCAGCACTGGAGACAGGGGAGCCCAACGCGCAACGGCCCAGGATTCCCAGAAGGCAGGTTGAGGTCTGGAAAGCAGGAAAGGTGACGCACTGCACACTTGGCAGGAAACCGGGAGCATCCGCACAGGTTTACCCATGTAACCCATCTACATAACAACGAACGACGGCCCTACACCGCTGGTCCGCTGCCGCCCCGTACGTCAGCATTGGAAGCTATGCGCAAACGTAGGCAACTTCGCACGTTCGCACAGAAAGCTGGATGCGCCAGGGGACTCCCCTGGCATGCACTGCGTTTGAGCCCGCTCAGGATTGTGCCCGTTGGCCAAGCTGCCAGCAGGGCTTCTGTCAGGACCAGTGAAGGCCGTGTGGCCACATAAACCGTTCAAGTGTACGTCAATACCACAAGCTTGACTGTCGCACGAAGGTGCCGGACGCTGGACGCTGCTACCGAGCCTTCAACTGCCCGCCACTGGCAGGTACCATGCGGTAAAGCGTAGGCATGGCCTCGAACGTACACCTGCGACACGCCGCTGCGTAGCAATTGAATGAATCTGAAC